>ML777836.1:96435-120513 GCA_009831015.1 Picea engelmannii
TAGATAAAGGACATAACAATTGTTAATTCAGTTTATGAATGACAGGTTTATCTTCTTCATAGATTGAATTGTTGAACATAATTCTTTGCATAATAGGTTTCCCTTATTGCAGAGCTTTATAATCATAAGATTGTTATGATTTTCTTTTATGTCTTGTTTGTCCTGTAAAACACTTCAAGGAGCATCACAACCAAGCGTTTACGAAAAGATTACGGACTAACCGGTGCGATTTTTCCTCCTCCGACCAGCTTAGAAGTTATTATACACAGGGCAGACTTGGAGCATTTCCAGGTCAATTAGTTTGTTGTTTACTGTTTTTATTAGTTTAGATAGAATTAGTATATTAGATTGTTTAATTTCAGTAAATATATTAGATCGTTTAATTTCAGTTATGTTTATTTCTTTTTCATAAAATATAAAAATCAAAAAGATTCTTGGCTCTCTTAGGGCAGAAAACACATGAGTTTTGCAGGTTTTAATTAAATCTGTAGGCTGTTTATAGTGTACATTTGTGAATAAGTAATATTTTAGCTAGTAATTAGATAGTTGATTTGAGTTATTATAATAGTAATTAGTAGATTGTATATAATAGTTAGAATAGTTTATTTCTAGTTTTATTTAGTTTGTTTTAATTAGATTAGTGTATTAGTCAGTTTTAATTAGTTTAGTTTATTTTATTTAGTTTTAGTTAGTTTTAGTTTGTTTGTTTATTTTAGTTAGATTACTTAGCTCAGATCAATTCTCTCTTTGGTTTTCTTAAAATACCTTAGAGCGGCCAACAGAGTCGTTAAACTCGTGAGGGTGGTCCATTCCAAACGGCTTGGATTATTTAGACAACCCTGGACTAGTTCCACTCTCCCAGTTGACGGACGGTCAATTTCGCCCATCAACACTCGCTCAAAACAACAAGCTCAGTCTGAGTTGCACGAGATTCAACAAAGGGAAGGTCAACCAACCTAGGAATATAGCCAGAAGTTTAAAGATTCTATAGGGAGTTTAGCGCATCCAATTCATTAGGAACATTAGAGAGAATGGTATATTCATGGATTGCTACCTCTAACACGAATTTCGTTAACACAACAACGAATAGCCACTTTCACAGATGCCTTGGAACAATCAATGAATATTGAAGCCTTGGTTGGATATTCGGGGAGCCTAAAATTGAATAGACCCCTAGTAGATGCAAATTTGGCACAACTACAAGGGAAAATATCAGTGCTTATAGAAAATATTCAAGAATTGACGATACCTAGACTAGGACGACCACAGTTCTGGTGTATCGGATTCTACACAGAAGGACATCTAGTGAACGAAAGTCCATCAATGAGGGGAATGGGACCCCCTCATAATATGATGGGACCCTCTCAAGGACCCACAGGAGGGGTTTCTCAAGTATCTATGAATTTACCATTCCATAACCCCACCCCATATCATTATTTTCCAGGTAGCCAATCAGTTCCAACAGTCGAGTCTTGCGAGATTTTTCGAATCCATGGGCATGGGCCAAGACAATGCCCCATTATTCAGAAGTATTCAATAGTTCCAAATATTGTACACTGTGAGTTTTGTGCATCTACCACACATTCTACCAATTAGTGTAGAGCATTGGATGCACTTGCGGACAAGTTGGATTGTTACACATAAAAATACTCACTATGATAGTGTCGCAAGTGTTGTCATTACAAAGGTCGCAAGTGTCGCATTTTGCTCACAAGTGTCGCAAGTGTTAAAGAAAGCATACTACCATGATGCCTATGTCATGCCTATAATGACATGAGAAAGACACTTGAAACACCTCAAACATTTGATTTGGAAGAGGATAAATGAGCCAGCATGCTCATGAACCTTTTGCCATTTGAAAACACTCAAAAAACTAAGGAGAGTGCTCCCCTATACCTCTTCTAGGAGTGTTGGCGTCCCCCCTTACACTGTCTAGGAGAATTATAAAGATTCTTTGGCCCTTCTGGGGGAGTGTTGGTGTCTTTAGGAGTGTTGGTGTCCCCCTTAAGCCTACTAGGGAGTGCTACAGTGCTCTGATGGCCCTTTTGAGGGAGCGCTACCTATTATGGGCAGTAGTTAAGTTATTGAGATGAATGGGGGAAGGATCCTTTAATTCTTGGAAGGTAGTTGGATTCGAATCCCTAATCAAGCCATGATATTAAGGCAGATCTCTAACTGGAGGAGGAAAATCCTCAACTCACCCCAAGGATATCTCAAGCTGTTGAGCCTCTCCAAAGCTATATAAGCAAGCTTTCTCATGGTGAAAGGGGACTGGAGAGAGAGAATCACACCAAACTTATGATCTTATAAGTGGTGCTAGAACAGAGATAATTTGGGAGAAAGATACCTATGATCTCATAGGGAGCAATCAGTGAATCCATCATCATTCAGATCGTGGATCTTTTGAGTAAGGGGTAGACAAGGAGGACTTGATGAAACTGCTGCAATCCGTCTACGACTGTAAGCAAGGTTTTTTCCTCATTAATATAATTTGCTTGGCCTATTTCTTTCTAATTCATGTTCAATCTCACATGAATTTGTCTCTTTAGTAGATAGATCTATTTCAGACTAATCTTGATAGAGTAGGAAGTGGTCATACTTTTTTCGTCTATAGGATCTATCGAGGAGCGAAAGATTGGAGTTCGACTCGGAGTGTGCAGGGACAAACACCAATAAAAGGTACTTCTTTTCTCCTTCCTCTTCACACACTAGTCCACCTAGATCTAAAAGGAATTCAGTGACCATGATAAGCACTTTCTATCTTAGAGTTAAGAGTCTAGCTCTTTGAGGAGATCTACCTGTCCGCAGGGAGATTTTCCTTCAATAGAAATTGGCGACTTCGTTGGGGAGGAATCAGAACTTTCTTAGTTTTATTTTTCCTCATAGGACTTGTATTACCCTTTGTGTTATTAGGCCTTGTTCATCCCTTTATATCTGATTGCATTTGTTGATTGACTCTTTACCCCATCACACTCATCTTGACTCTTTACCCCATCAAATTTTGGGTTTTTGGACATTTTTATGAGTTTTTTTAGCCTGGCGCCCCCCTGCCCATGTTAGAAGAGTGCCAGAACTCCCTGGAAGTGTTATACAGAGCTTTATAATGCTTTGGTGGCCCTTATACCAGAGAGCCAACCCCTTTTTCCCAAAATCTCTTCAAAAATTCCATTTTTTGGAGGTCCAGACCCTGTTTCTTCACTTGCTGAGCTACTTTGTGATTCAATGATTCTTCCTTTGACCTTTGACATGCTTCCTCCTAACAAGTAAACACCTTTTTGTTCAGATTTTATGCCCTTCTTCATTATTTTTGAGTTTTTGTTGTTGAGAGCTTGAAATTGATCCCCTGCTTTATTCTCTCCTATCCGACTGAGCAGGAACTCTAGTGAAGGACATTAGAAGTCTGTAACTCTTCTCATTTGGTTCTTTGAGGTCATATGATCCAATCTCTTTCTCCTTCCTTTTGCATTTTTGGTTTTCTTTCTCTTGTTTGATCACAAAAAAGGGTGTGTTGTTTGTGCGAAATCTGCATTTTCTTGTTCGAATCTCCTTTATCTGAAAGGGTAGTTGGCAGGACAATTTTTTCATTGAATTGATCATCATTCGCATGAAAATGAAAAAAGTACATCTTAATGATTAGTTTTCATATTAGTTTGCATTTCTGAAATGTTGTAGTATCATATTGGATTTGATTGAGAACAAAATTGATTGAGGGCATTCCTTATTAAGTGTTTGATAGTGAAAACGACTCTTCCTCTTTCCCTTAAATAGGTATTCATTGAAAATAAACGATTGCTTATCATATTTCATGCATATTTTTGGGAATTGAGTCATCATTCCATAAGTTTCACTTTCATACACCCTTTGACTAAACAATAGCCATTAAAATCAATGCTTAACTAAAATTTATCAGACTTTTTACATCTTTGTTAGAAAACCTACATTAGTTTAAGGTGTAGGTCTTTGGAATAGGTTGAAAGGATAACTTTCCAAAGCTATAGAACAAACTTAGTATCTTGCGGTAGGGAGAGTCAAATCCAATTGTCATATTGGCTTGCTGGGATCCCCCTCTCACACAAGGGTTACTCACGAGGTCGCATTCGAGTGAGTTACGGAGATTATCCCTCCGTGGTCCAACTGTTTGTAGTGGTCGGATCGTATATTGGGGGTCACTGGAAGGTATACCCATGATTATGTGTGGGAGCCTTTCGGGTTGATTTCGGACTTGTTATCCTGCCCATACATTCCGACTAAACTGTCGACTGTACTCGCCCAGGGGCTGACTGCGAGTTGGTGACCTTAGTAACCACAATCTTTAGGGTCTTGCACAAGGTGATGGTGAAGGGAAGTCTCACTATACCTGGAACATACGTTGGTCAAACTCACTCGGGCTCCTTGGAGGGTAAGTCCACAATTACTGCATGGAAGCTTGCACCAAGGCGTAAGTCCGTTAAGCAGGTTTCCAACATAACTGATCCACCCGCTCTATCCCCGCCCCTTCCTATTTTGATCTTCCGACGTTGGATTTCATCACCAACTAGTGGTTTCATCACAGGAAGGTTGTTTGATTGTTTGCTTCTCAGATTCTTAGTGTGTGTTGTTTGTTTTACTTAGTAGACTTTAGGTCGAGTCAGTGTTAATGGCATTGAATCCTGGGAGTACCAATGGAGGAACCCCTTCTCCTGGGGAACCTTATACCTTTCCTTCATTTGGAAACTTTGGTCCTCCATATGTTGCCACACTAAGTCTTCCAGGACTCACTATTGGATTACCAGTTTGGTTGTTCCCCACTCCAGTGATCCCGAATCCTCCCAATGTTTCAGTTGCATCTAATACTTTGGATGTCAATACACCACCCACACATCAACCTCATGTCGAATTTTCACCTTCTTCGTCTATCAAGTCTCCTTCCATTTCTCCTTCTTCACCTAGTGAAATCTCTAAAGCAAGTAGCCAGGTTTATCAGAAGAATAAGAAATGGAAAGAGAAGAAGAAGAAGAACCCAAAAAGGACAAAGGCCCCAACAACATCAGATGTTGGCTCTAAGAAACCAGTTACTGTTAATAGTACTGGGAGTGTTGATGAGGTCAACAAGATTAAAAGGAAGAATCCAAAACCCAAATTCCCTTGCAGCCTTTGTAATGGTGACCACTTTCTGAGGGATTGCCCCAGTCTTATCCAGGTCTTAGAAATGTGGTCCTCCACATCATCAGCCTCTGTCGGTCATGTCGATGATACCCCATCAACTAGTGATGTTCGGGTTGGTAAGAAGAAGCAAACTGTCAAGTTCCCTTTCATGTTATGTAAAGGTAATCATTACTCTCACCTTTGTCCTCGCATGGATGAGGATTCTTCTCTTTTGGAAAAACTTCAACTTCCAAAAGGTTATCGTAAGCTTTCCTCCAACCCATCATTGGTTGATGGACTGGTCAATCCGGTTCCATCCCCGGTCAGTCTGGTTGATCAGGTGGTCAATCTAGTCTCCTCCTTGATTGAACCACTAACCCAAGTAGTTGATCCAGTTCTGTCATCGATCAGCCCCACTCTTCATAAAAAGAGTGACACCAAAGTGGTCGATCTGTTTTCATCCTCGGTCGATCCCACTCTCCCATTAGAGAGTGACACCAAAGCGGTTGATCCATTTCCACCCGTTGACCCCATTCTTCCCTTGGAGAATGAAACTCAAGTGGTAGGTCCAATTTTGTCATCAGTCGATCCCATTCCTCCCTTGAGGAATGTCAAAGTGACTAATCCAGTCTCTTCCTTGGTCAGTCCCACTCTTCCTCTGAAGAGTGCCAAAGTGGTTGATCCAGTTTCACCATCGGTCGATCCCATTCCTCCATTGATGAATGTCGAAGTGACTGATCCAATACCTTCCTCAGTCAATCGCACTCTTCCTCTGAAGAGTGCCAAAGTGGTTGATCCAGTTTTTCCATCGGTCAATCCCATTCCTCCATTGAGGAATGTCGAAGTGACTGATCCAGTCCCTTCCTTGGTCAGTCCCACTCTTCCTCTGAAGAGTGATAAAGTGGTCTATCCAAGTCCACCATTGGTTGATCCAATCCAATCATTGGTTGATCCTACTCCCCTTCTAGAGAGTAAACCCGATACTGCCCATGTTTTTCTCATTAATATAGACTCTACCGTATCAGGGGGCATTCCTCCTTCTCCTGCGAAACCCCCTCCAAGTATTGAGGCCATCCTTTTTTATTGGGGTGTGCTAACTAGACCTCGTCTTCCCTCCCACATTCCTTTCCAGATTATAGTACAATTTCGTGGTCAGGACGTTCCTCAAACGATGATAGATGAAGGTGCGTCCATTAGTATTTTGTCTTATGTTGCTTTGTACGCTTTGGGTTGTCCGCAGCTTGCACCAGTTACACAGAATCTGTTAGCTTTTAACAGAAGAACTGGTCAACCTTTAGGGATCCTTCCTCAATTTCCTTTAACTTTGGGAAGGAAAACTGTCTTTATCGTTGTCATGGTAGTCTGAGACCCCTTGGATTTCGCTTTACTCCTTGGGTGGGATTATGTATATGCCATGAAAGCTATTGTATCCACTCTTTTCTGTGTGATATATTTTCCTCACAATGGAAGAACTGTGACTATTGATCAACTTTCATTCATCGGACTTGACTGGGTTACCTCCCTAAGTGGTTCTTATATGCAGACAGTATCACCCTCACTGCATGTCAATTATGTGGTGTTGTCTCCCATGATTTCAAATTCTGATGCTTTGGATCTGGTAGTTGACATGGTGATCTCTTCGGTAGGGTTATTGGAGCCTGATCTGCTTACCCCTATCACGACCCTCGACATGTGTTCCTTCCAAAATGATTCTCTTCCATCCAGCGAAGATCTCCTGGAGGCCATGACCACATTTTATCCATTGACATGGTACCCTTCCAGAGAATTATCCTCTTGGAAGCCCTGATCCGGACGAAACCAGGAGCATAGTTTCTCTTCTTTGTGGCAAGCTCGTTAAAAACTAAAACAGAGGCCTTGAGCATAATTGTTTTCCTATGTAAATCTCATTAACAAATGAAACAGTCATCTCTCTTGAACCTTCTTTTCATCCACCCTTCTCCTTTTTCTCATCTACTAGAGAAATTGGTGATGACATAAAAATAGGTGAATGAATTGAAGCTTGGAGGGAATGTCTCCAGCCTTTGATGATCATTCTGGAGTTAAGCCACTAGCTTTCATGCTGGGGGCATACCAAGCTTAGTCTTTGTTCTTTCTCGTGCTCGTTAATACATGAGAATGCATCCAGGTAGACTTTTATCTCTTTTTCGGCCTCGCAAGACTAACACTACGAAAAAGGACAACACTGGAGTCATCTTTAAGTTATTTTCAGACTCTCTAAACATGAAAAGATTATCAAGCGACCTTGTTCTCTTCACGCTCGTTAAAGTACTTGAAGAAAATTTTTGTTGAGCGATAGTTTATCTCTTTTTCGGTCTCGTCAGACTACTTTACAAAAAAGGAACAAAGAGAGTTCTCTTTTAAGTGTTTTTCTAGACTCTATAATCATGAAAAAGCTTCGATTTTTCTATCTTTTGGACTCGCTAAAACAAACATCGATAGGCCCATATGGGAATGAACCCTTACTTCTTCTAGTTCATTAAACAAAGGAAGAGGAACTTACCAAAGGTGAGTTATATTGAGCATGTGTTATCCTCCTCGAGCTCGTTAAATTAAAAAGAGGTACTCGTCTATATGGATGGGGGAAAATTTGAAAGAAGCAAGCCAAGCAGTCTCTTGATAACATTACCAAGTAATTCTTAGAGTCACCCTTGAACATGACACTTTGTCTTTTGCACACATTATAATCCAATGAACCTATGCATTGAGCCAATCCTTCAAGTTTCTTTCACTCCTTTGGGTCGCCTGACGTAAGTCACAGCATCCACTGCATCATCAAGTTTTGGTCCATGTCATGTTTCTATTGTTGTGCCTTAGTGTTCAATGGAAGTATCTACCTTGAGAGTCGGCCATCACAAATATCTTGTCTCAATACTCGTGTCAGTCCATGTTCATTTGATCTACCAATTACATCTCTATGTCTGTTTCATGTCGTTGATGGGGGATACATCAAGGCCCTCTTTCGACGAGCCTATTCCTGTCGAATTCAACACATTATCCAGGAATTAGACTTAGAAACCAGTTAGTACTTTGGTACCTGCATGCCTCAATGGAAGGCCTTCTCACATTCGACAGTGGGTTTACATCATTGACCTCTGATTGGATGATTCCATGGATGTTCGACTTTAGCGCATCCATTCACATTTGTTGGAATGTACTAGGGTACCTTGGGAATCATTGACATTAATGGTGATCTCCCTCGTGCTTGTTAATGGTTTACATCATTGACCGATAATCAAGTGGTTTTTGCCATGTTCGACATCAGGAAATCTATTCACATGGTTAGATTTGTACTACATCGGGATCAGTAAGAAGACCCTAGGTTGAGCCATCACTTTGATATGTACTTTGCCCAGGTTGCGAAGGAGTTTCTCTTGAACAATGACACATATATTTTCACATAGATCCACTTTGTATTGGTCGTGTCTATGTCTTGTCATCTCGTAGATCCACTATGTATTATTCGTGGCTACGATCAGTTCAGGTCATCAGAGTATAGATCCACAGTGTATTTTTAGTGGCTACACCTTTTTATCAATACAATTATGGATCCGCAGTGTATTTTATGGTGGCCATATCTTGCAAGTCTTTATCACCCAAGCATAGGTATGTCTGCCTTGGGTTTGAAAAATGTCATAATATTTGTTGGATGTTTGTGTGCAGCTTTTGTCAGGTTCTCTGTGTCTATACCCTTGTGTGAAAGTCTACAAAGCATTTTAGTTATCAGTTCCTATATTCTAACTTCATACTTTGGGGGGCAATCTATTACACATTAAAAATACTCACTTTGATAATGTTGCAAGTGTCGTCATTACAAAGGTTACAAGTGTCGCATTTTGCTTACAAGTGTCGCAAGTGTTAAAGAAAGCATACTACCATGATGCCTATGTCGTGCCTATAACGACATGAGAAGGACACTTGAAACACCTCAAACATTTGATTTGGAAGAGGAGAAATGAGTCAGCAGGCTCATGAACCTTTTGCCATCTGAAAACACTCAAAAAACTAAGGAGAGTTCTCCCCTATACCTCTTCTGGGAGTGCTGGCGCCCCCCCTTACACTGTCTGGGAGCGTTATAAAGCTTCTTTGGCCCTTCTAGGGGAGCGTTGGTGTCTTTAGGAGTGTTGGATCCCCCCTTAAGCCTACTGGGGAGCGCTACAACGCTCTGATGTCCGTTTTGAGGGAGTGCTACCTATTCTGGGTAGTAGTTAAGTTGTTGAGATGAATAGGGGAAGGATCCTTTCATTCTTGGAAGGCAGTTGGATTCGAATCCCTAATCAAGCCATGATCTTAGGGAAGATATCTAACTGGAGGAGGAAAATCCTCAACTCACACCAAGGATATCTCAAGTTGTTGAGCCTCTCCAAAGCTATATAAGCAAGCTTTCTCATGGTGAAAGGGGACTGGAGAGAGAGAATCACACCAAACTTATGATCTTATAAGTGGTGCTGGAACAAAGATAATTTGGGAGAAAGAGACCTATGATCTCATATGGAGCAATTAGTGAAGCCATCATCACTCAGATCGTGGATCTTTTGAGCAAGGGGTAGACAAGGAGGACTTGACGAAACTACTGCAATCTGTCTATGACTATAAGCAAGGTTTTGTCCTCATTAATATAATTTGCTTGGCCTGTTTCTTTCTAATTCGTGTTCAATCTCACATGAATTTGTCTCTTTAGTAGATATATCTATTTCAAACTAATCTTGATAGAGTAGGAAGTGGTCGTACTTTGCTTGTCTACAGGATCTATCGAGGAGCGAAAGATTGGAGTTCGACTCGGAGCATGCAGGGACAAACACCGGTAAAAGGTACTTCTTTTATCCTTCCTCTTCACACACTAGTCCACCTAGATATAAAAGGAAGTCAGTGACCATGATAAGAACTTTCTGTCTTAGAGTTAAGAGTCTAGCTCTTTGAGGAGATCTACCTGTTCGCAAGGAGATTTTCCTTCAACATGGATCAAACAACATTCAGGGTGAATGAAACCACTCGGGGACTGGGAAGAGGTTGAGGAGGTGGAGCTGGAGGAGACTTCAGAGGAGGAATAACCGAGGGAAGAGGACCAAGTATATGATACAACTGTGATGATCAAGGCCAAATGGCTATAGACTATCTGCATCTGAGGCAACCATGGTGTTCTCATAGCAGAACCGATGGGCATGAAACTAAAGATTGCCTAGAACTAATTGAGAAATGGGAAGATCGGGTATGTCAATGAGGAACTAACCTCATCAGTTCAAAAATCAAGAGTTTTATTAAAGGAAAAATTCCCAACCTTAATATCGTCACTCGAGGAGGAGCAAAGACTAGAGCTAATTCTGATAATTTACCTCAGATCCAGAAAGAAGCACCTAAGGAAGACATGTATGATCCTTCAAAACAAATGTTGTTCTTTAAAAATGACATAGAAGTATTCCAGAATATCTTTAGCCTTGAGATGAAAGAGAAACCCCCTCAGCCTATTGGTTACCCTTACATTGTGCAAGTCCCTGCTTCACTCCCTGCACCCAAAAACCCTGTAGTCATGATGAGACAACCTGAGCAACCACAAAATGTATTCGACCTTTGGTTTTAGTTATTTTCTGAGATTCTTGGGAATGACCAGTTAACAGAAAAGTTGTGCAATGTGTTATACATAGTTTTAGGGAATGAATAACCCACAGAAGCAATAATAAGGACTAATATTCCTGAGAAGAGTACTCATAGAGTGAAAAGAAGGAAAGTATGAACTGGAAAATATTTCAGCCTAGTAGCCCAACTAGACGAGTTTGAGATTAAGGATGTTATGTTAGATCTAGGATTTGATGTTAACATACTACCTAGAAAGACTTGGCAAGCCTTAGGAAAACTCCAGTTGAAATATTCCCCAATTCAGCTAATAATGGTCAACCAATATTGTATTTTCCCAATAGGAAGACCAAAGAATGTGGAAATAGATATTGCAGGAGTAAAGACTGTAGCTGATTTTGAGGTGATCAAAATCATGGGGGATAAGGACCCTTATCCTTCCCTACTTGGTATTGATTGGGTCTATGATAACTATGCAGTGATTGACCTAAATAAAGACACTATGAAATTTGAGGCAGATGGAATCAAGGTATTTCAACCATTGGATCCATATGTAGGCCCCAGATATACGGATCCAACAGACAACAATATGGAGGGAGAAGACTTGGATTAGTTGTACACCATAATAGCAGGAACAAGAGAAGATTACATAAATCATATTGTTGATGGATCAGTAAGTTGGAGGAGTATACAATCAGCGGACGAAGATTCAGAACTAGCTTTTGACAGTTGGCAACAAGTCTCATATGAAAGATTCTCAAGGAGATGTGCAACTGTCAAGGCAACTATATGGGTTAGAACCGAGGTCAGAGAACACCCATTATATGATGGTACCTCAGGACTTGACAGTTTTCTGCTCAACATTGAAGAAAAGGTAGTGGAGGATCAAACGATATCAATAATGGATTTATCCTTCCAGGACACCCCTTCTAGATGGTGGGCCAATCACAAAGACTTACACAAAAATTTGGACGATGTGAAGAAAGATATCAATTGTAGATTTCAAGATAAGAAGAAACTAGAATCAAAGTTGCGGATGGATTTCCAAGTTGCACAACCATTCAATGGAGAGTCTAATCCTAAAGCACATATTGAACAATGTGTGACACAGTGGAAAGTTGCAGAGATACCATCTTGCTTATGGGTTCAAGTATTTCCCCACTCACTAGGTCTAATCCCGAAAAATTGGTTCATGCATGAAGAAACCAGAAGACAGATCAATCAATGGAAAAAGTCGGCATATCACTTTTGCAAGGACTTCTTGTTTACAATTAAGTACCCTGAGGTTGAAGTAGTCCTGCAAAGAATTAAAGAATTCCTTTTTACAGACAATAGTAAACAAAAATCAGACCTAGTGATATCTGCAAAGCATAACCGAGAAATTTAGACTAGTACTCACCTAAAATTGGACAAGAGACCTATAGAATGCTATAATATTGAGAGGGATTTAGAAATCTCAGATGAAATAGAATAATTTAGGAACTTATCCATTAAAGAGATGGAAGGGAGCAAGGAAATCTAGAACATCATACCCAATCATACTGATGGTTCTTATAATCATCCATTGAAGTTGCGCAAATTCAATATAGGGACCACAGAGCAACCTAAGATAACTATGGTGGGAGATTACTGGGATGAGCAAACTAGTCAAGAAATACAAAGTTTGTTGCGGGAATTTGAGTATTTGTTCCCAAAGACATTTTCAAAGTTAAAATGGATTAAAGGAGTTATGGGAGAGATGAAAATTGAATTAAAACCATGATCAATTCGTGTGAGGCATAGACCATACTGCCTTAACCCCAGAGTAACAAAGAAGGTCAAGAGGGAAATAGACAAGATGTTGGAAGCTGGACTTATTTTTGCAATGGAATAAGAAGAATGGGTCAGCCCAATAGTAATCTAGAGAAAGAAAGGCACAGAGGATATTAGGGTCTATGTAGACTATAGAAGCCTTAACTCTAACTATGTGCATGACCCTTTTCCAACACCTTTTACTGATGAGGTGCTATAACAGGTTGCAGGGAAAGAATCTTACTCATTTACAAATGGATTTTCAGGGTATCACCAAGTAAGGATTGATAAGAGGACAAAAACAAGACCACATTCATAATAGAATGGGGGTCATTTGCATACAATGTGATGTCATTCACCCTAAAGAACACCCCTGTAGTTTTCTCCAGAATTGTAATAGCATCTTTCCAAGAATTTATTCACAATTTTATAGAAGTTTATATGTATGATTGGATGGTATACAGTCTTCTCAAGGAACATGTAGCGCTACTACGTCTGATGTTTGACAGATGTAGAGAATTGCAGATATCATTGAACCTCAAAAAGTGTATATTTTGTGTGCCACATGGAAATTGGTTGGGCCACATAGTATGCCAAGAGGGAGTACTGGTAGACCCAACCAAAGTTGCAGTTATTATGAACATGTCGCCGCCTACGAGAGCTAAGCAGTTGTGCTCCATGCTAGGGCACACACGGTACTACCACAGGTTCATCAGAAGATATGAAAATATCACTGCACCTCTCGAAAATCTACTAAATAAGGCCGAAGTGTTCCAATGGACCCCACAATGTGAAAAAGTGTTCGAGACCCTAAAGGAGAAGCTCATCACAACACCTATTCTGATATTTCCAAATTGGGAAAATGAATTTCATTTCCACATAGATACTTCAGGTATTTCCTTGGGAGCTATCTTAGTGCAACCAAGGGATTGAGCCATGGATCATCCTATCTATTTTGCGAGCAGGAAGTTGTCGCAAGCTGAGCACAACTATACAGTGATAGAAAGGGAGGGTTTAGATATGATTTACTCTCTGTAGAAGTTTAGACATTATTTTTTAGGTTCTCATTTTAAGTTCTTTACTGATCATTCTGCATTAAAATATCTAGTTAACAAACCTGTGTTGGAAGGGAGAATTTGTAGATGGTTTCTACTATTTTAGGAATTTTCTTTTGAAGTTATCATTAAGCTTGGAAGATGTAATGTAGGGCCTGATCACCTATCTATATTAGAGTCAGGGGAAAGTGGCAGAGCAGTCGATGATCAACTCCCAGATGCAGACATGTTCCGAGAAGGGATGATTTTAAGGATGGAAATTTATTTTAAAATGTAGAAACCTTGGCGAATCTTACTAATCCTTCATATGCCAACTATAAAATTTTGGTGATACTTTTGTAAAAATATTCAAGTTTCTAAGGATTATATATAGTTTTTATAAAATTTTGACGATTTTAAGGTAAAATAATTTTATCCTATAGAATTTGGGCGAATCATTTTTAAAATAGCGAATCTCATTTTTGGAAAAGACATGGAAAATTATCCCATGAGTGAAATTTATCCCCTAAAATCATCCATGGTTCCGAGTTGAGGGTGCCATGGGAATCGCAACACTGGAAGCAGAGGTACATAAAGAGGTAGAGATACTAGAGGTTCAGAAGGAACCATAGACAACTTCAGGGCAAAGCACGATGTCAGCACAGGAGAATATGGAGATATTTCTCCAAAACCCTCAGCAGTGCGCAGAGTTGTTGCAACTCTTCCTAGCTAGAACAGATTTTCTAATGCTCCTGCCATCATCGTTGAGGTCGAGGCTTGTGCCTGGACCATCTATAGGAGAGGAGGAGCTATAGACTCCCTCAGAGAACTCAATGGCCAGTGGAATTCCATTGCAGGTCTGAGCACCCAAGGACGCCACCCCTTCATCTGCTAACCTTGCACAGTTGCCATCAACGCACCTAGTTAGAATGATCAGAGACTCAACCGATCAATTGGAGTAGAGGCTCCAGCAGGCTGAAAGGCCTTCAAAGTTTGTAAGGGATAAAGCGCTCCTTGCATAAGCGTGCAGAAAACATGAAGAACACAAAAATATCTAGGTGGAACACATACAGTAAAGAGTTCAGGAGAGGCTTGTTGAATCTTGACCATAAATAAAGGTCGCACCCTAACTGCCAGAAGCTAATGATGCAGGAGAGCTGGAGAATCAGATCGAATTACTCCAAGGGGAACGGTCACAATTGGCCATTCATGTAGAGCATATGGAAGTGCAATTGTGACAGACTCAACAAGAAACAGAGAAACAACCTCGGAAGGTGCAGGAGAAGATGGAGAAAATAGTGCTAGAAGGAAACAATGCCTGAGAAACACTACAAAAGTGCACAACTGAGTGCACAAAGATATTCAGAGAAGTCAACGATTGGATGGGAATCATCACTAGGTGCAACTAGACTCTAGAAGACGTGCACACTAGAACCCAGTTGTTGAATGAGGAAGTTGTGGCTACTATGGATCCTCTGGAGCAGCAACATAATTTTGATCAAATTCAGCAAGCAGACAATGAGTTGAATTCCTTGTTTGAGGCGCAATCCGTAGCCAAAAAGGAGTTGTGAAACTTTTGACCTATCATTCAGATAGTATACATGAAAATGCATCAGTTCGATGCAACAATAGACTCTGAATGGAACTCTTTGGTCGTATCCAATCCGAAAGGATGTATCACAGATGCGACCCAACAGTTCATCATCAAGGCCTCCCTCCTTTCCATGAAATGGCAAGATAAAGTTGGGAGCTTTCAGGAAGTCAATAAGTGGGCCTTAGAGTTGGTCCTAGAGTTCGGCCCTTCATTTGAAGAGGTAGAGAAAGAGAAAGAGCAATCATAAGAGGAGAAGGAGGACAAGGGAAAGAAATAGTTTCTCCTAGAACCTACGAAAGAGATGATTATTGATTCAAGGGAGAGTCAAGGCTTGTGTTCAAAGCCTTTTGGGCCATTTGTTTTTGGATGAGAAGCTGCACAAGAAGGATTATAGTCTCAGTTTTTGCTTAGCACAAGTTGTGAAAGCTACATAAGAAGCTGGACAGTGGAGTGAGGAAAAGTAACAGAAATCGGTTGCAGAAAAGGACAACACAACGCCAACAAGGCAAAAGTAGTTGCAATAGAGAAATAAATATCATGAGCCCAAAGCTAGAAGACCCTACTCAGCTTATATATATGAGACGAATATGATTGTAAAAGGGTTCGGGTTGTTCTTGTTATTTTTTTTGTTGAGGATAGGTTAGGTTTTAGTTCTATAAATGTAATATGTATACAATTTTGGGTAAATAGAGATCTACGACATGAGTCCAAAGCCATAATTCTGTAACAGAGCATTATTTTGTATCTTTGAGGTTTTATCTGATAAGATCTAATGATCATCCACTGCAAAACGAAGAGGAAATGAAGGTAGAAAATTTTGTTGCAAGAATCAAGAGGCACAAAATACTCCATAGGGCCCATTATCACCCAATCACTCTGAACATGAGCTTGTGACTCCCAACATACAACAGGGTAAAATTCTCAAGAAAAAAATAAGGGGACAAATGAAAACTAAACAACACAGTCCCAAAATTGTCAATGCAGAATTTGTGCCTATCAGAACAGAAAAAGGAAAGGGAACCAAGGCCTCGGAATGCCTAGTAAGCCCAATAGAAAAACCAATATCACTAATTAGTTAAGACTAAATTATAAAAAACTTTTTAATTCATGTTTGAAGGACCCCCAATTAATTATAATTTAAGATGAGGACAACTCTGGATTTTCTAACATGGAAAAGATGGCAGTCCACACATTGAAGAAAATGACTGGGATAAAGAAAAGTTGAAATTTAGTAAGGGTGAAAATTCAGGTATAAATTTGCAATTGTTAAGATAGAGTACCCTGCAGACTCATATTTACAACAAAATATAGGGGACCTTGGCCCAGATCCCGAGAAGGACTCTAATGGAATTTCCCCAAATACAGGGTTACTTCCTAAGCAATTTTCAGACGACACCAAACCAAAGATTAAAGATAATATATCAGAAATTCAGGGGTCTATGAAAGAAACACATGGAAAAGGTTTTGAGGTAACACACAGGTATGACATGAGGTCCATAAAAACCAAGTTGTCAACCGACCACAACAAATCTACCATAGATGAAGAACAAGGGCTAAAGGACAGATGTAAGAAGAAGATTTTAATTAAGCCAAAGGTTGAACATGATGAAGGTGTAGATGTCAACCACCATATGTAAATATTGAAACAATAAACTCAGAATTTAAAACAATAGAACCAGGATCTAGAAAAGAATCATTATAAGTTACAAAAGAAGTACCAGAAGCTACAAAGGAAAGCATCAAAAAACATGTTTTTTCTTGAAGGAGATAATCTGAACAAGGCTGTTGTTTTCAAAGAAGAAAGGGTCTAAGGCTAATGCCAGCTAATAAAAATGTCACCTAGTTTAGACTCCAGCTAGAGTGCATGTGGGTATTCATGCATAGTTCTTGCCAGTCACAACTATCAATTTTTTTTGTTAAAAAATGTTTTACTCCAGTATAAATAGTAGTTATAGTTTGCAATTTTAGAAGTCCAGTTGTTCTAAGTTCAAGACAACACTGTCAAGTATAATAAATGGTCATTTTTTTTTTTGTATGAACCACATTTTTTGTTAAGGTTAATCTCACAGTAAGTCATGACTATATTCCCAATTGAATATGCTCGAGTCAAAGAGATGTTTTCAAGTTGTTATGCAGATTTGAATTTTTATTTTCAAGATGGTAGAAACCTTATGAAACAAGAATAAATAGATAGATTTTGTAATGAAGAAGGGTTCAATTTTTAGTGAAAGATTCAAGCATCAGAATTTGGCTTGACCTGAAACTTATGATTGTAAAGCTCCCTACCTAGTGAATATAAATCTTGATGATAGTTTGTGTTTTCTTTCTCAAGTCTTTATGAGTTCTTAATATTATCTTGGATGAAAATTTGGAATGTGTGCAATGTGCATTTCCTTTTCCTTTCAGCTACTATTTTAATTAATCTTTTCATTGTCATGCAACCTATTAATTAGCTATTTCTTTAGTAAAGAGATCATTTATATTGCAACCTGTTGGATTATTTGTATCTGGATATGTGTTTTAGGTCTTGAAATATTATTTTAAGTCTAAAATATCACATAGTAGGTAACTCATTGTATTTATTGTTGTGCTTCCTTTGTTTATCTTTTCATATCCTTACATGTTCATAAAAATGCATACCATTAGCTATGGGGAAACTACAGTCATATTTTTTATCTGGTCCAACCAGGTTTCTAGCCTTGAAAACCTACCCATTAGTTTACCAACAAACCTAACTTATAAAAAACAAACCATTCCAAAACTTGAGGTGGCCTACCTTTTCCCTTTAGCAGTCAGGTGCATACTTTAGGACCAATAGGAGGGAGAGAGAGAGTAGGGGGATATTAGGGGATAAAGAGAGAGAGAGAGAGAGAAATGAGAGAGGGAGAGAGGGGAAAGTGGGGGGAAGAGATCGAGCGAGCATGTGGGATATAGAGAGGGAGAGAGGGAGAGGAAGGAGGGAGAGAGAGGTGGGGGGAGAAGGTGAGAGAGATAGATGTTGGATTGATCTAGTGGTATAGATTCCTCAACATTTAATTATCAATATGGGTAAGTAAACTTATGATGCACAAGCATAATATATGCAGAACTAGTCTTGAAATTTCCTATGAACTCCTATTAAAATAAAAAAAGTAAAATGTCAAACTCAAAATCAGAAATCGAGTCCTATGATTACAGTCACTCAGACTTGACCATCAAATGTAAGGGACTTATATTGCATGAATTCACTATGGGTTCTTTCTCACAAATGAACTATATCTTGGTCAGCTAAATTTTGAAATTAGAAAGGAGTATTTCTGAGTAAAAGGATGTTTGAAAGTAGACTCAATATTTTTGACACTGAAATGAAATGTGCAAGCAAGAAAACCTACAGAATTTGTTTAATATTTAACTATATTCTATGAGAACCATTGGTATAGAATATTAGATGGAATAGCATTCAAATGTTTGACTAGATTTGCATCATTATCCAAAACAGTTACTCACCATACATAAATCAACATTGTCTGTGATATAAAATTATGCATCTACAGAAAATGATAGTAAATGAAAAGAAAGAACAAATATGAAAGAAATTAATGGGAAGTACTTCCAACACACCATTTCTTAAATATGAATACAAAATATGCATGTAGCCCTTCTGGATATGTTTTCGATTCAACTAAGAACTTATAAGAACTTCAACACATGAAAAATATTATAACTTCCTTATATTGATTGTAAGGCAATGATCAACAGTTACAATTTGTATTCAGGTTAATAATCATTCTCTCCATAATTGATCCATGTACTGTTCTCTAAATATTATTTATACAAAAAAAAAATAACCAATTCCCAAATCCTTAGAACTTATCCATTAGATCTAAGATGGGTTTTACAAATTAAGAAAATGGAAAATCGATCGCTAAAGGAAAATCTGGGTAGTTTTGTTCTAAGTATTTCCTCGTATAGCTCACATCATGCACTTTTTCAATATTTTGTCCCAAGTGTCATCCAAATGTTCCTATTCTGCACAAAACCCATGTCACGGAATTTGTTGATTCTCCATCATAGCTCCAGAAATCACCTCTGAGTATTACTTCCTGAAAATTACAGATTACACTATTTTTATTTTTTAAATAAATCATAGGAAAATAATTTAAATCTCCATTGTAGTGTTTAACAAATATTCTCCTTGATTTTCTAGATTGGTTCCCTGATAGTCTAACACGTTGATCCTCACTCCTTGCTTTCAAAATCGAATCCCCAATTCTGTGAGTGAACTGTTGATTTCTTGTAATAACAGACCGTGGATTTTCCATAATAATTGTATTCTAAATTTCCTGTAATAATTGTTTGTGGATTTCCTGCGATTTACCTATAATAGTTGTTTGTCGAATTTGATTACCATTGACTTCCAGGTGTTGGGTGACATGGAGAGGGTAAAATAGGTATTTCATCATCTCCTGATGTTGATGAAGTATCTCCAAGTGGAATTTCTCCTTGTGACTAAGAGGAAGTTTCTCGACCACCAATTCCTGTAATTACTCATGAAATAGAGTGAATTCCTGTAATAACTGATTTATAGAAATTCAATTGCAAAATTATCTTTAATTATCATTTACAAGGAAAACTTAAGAATTTATTTCCAAAAGACATCATATACCTTGTTTGTGCACATTATACCATGAGAATGGATGGACATAAGAAAAAGTGAAGGTTTGTAAAGAAAAAAATGAGGATGAAAGGGCTTGGTGAAAATACCAAAATTGACACCCAACGTCTCCTCCAAACAAAGGATATTGCATGTCCTCATGCAATTAGATCTGAGACAATTATTGTTGATTTTTTTTTAAAACTGTGTTCTTTACTTAATTGTCTTCTGGTTCAACAGTGAATATGGAAGATCATTTCTCTTTGGACTTATGATTTTTAATTATGTTAGACAATTTCTCGTTTTGTTGGATAATCTTCATGTTTTCTGATAACTTCTTTTGATATTGAGAATTCACCTATAACTACCAAATATGAGAAGATTTTATATTGTCCAAAAGGTTCTATATCTCTCTTTCATTTCATCTTTCTATAGTTAATTTTATAATTCTCAATTATGTCCATTTTTCATGAAAATACACATAATAAAATCTTCTAGGATGCCTACAAGATGATTCTTACAAATCAATCCCACTCACCCTCGTCACTTGATGTTCTTTCATTCTTAGCTTCTGCTATAATCCATACAAGATTTTGATGTGGTATTTCTTTTATAATCAAAAGAGATAAATCTTCAAAAGAGTTAGATAATGACATTTGGATGAACAATGAAATTGGACTACAATGTATAAGACTTGTCCATCATATAAGATTCATCAACATCATTCCATTTTATCAGCTCCAAAAATAAAATAACTTTCATTGTGAAGGATTACACATGTAAAAATTTGTTGTACCAAAGTCACCCAAATTCTTGTAATAGACTTTTTGTCTAGGCATTATCTCACTGAATATAAATAAGTTTTCTTAAATGACTATGGGGAATAATCAAAATGATTATGGAAAATCATGGATAGTAAATCAAGGTATCGAGGAGTAATATTTTTGACTTTATAATATATGGTAAATGGATTTAGTACATAAGATGAATTTGAAATTATCCCTTAGTTTAACAAGTAAATAAATAAAATTGTTTGCATACCACTTGCTTGTACCATGGAGTACTACCTCTACAACCTGGTTTTATTCTGAAGATTATGTAGACTTATTTGAACTAGTGTTTCTTCGATCTGACCTTGAATTACAGGAATTTTCTTTGATTACAAGGAACATCTATGATTTTCTCTTTGTTGGAATGATTGAAAGTCTTTCCGTGTTGAAGTAAACATGGAGCTTAAGATGTTGCTGAGAAAAACAAATCTGATGTTGTTGAAGAAAGAAAAATCAAATGTTGTTGAAATGGTCTGTAATTATTCTGTTGATATGGATGGAATATTTATTGCAGGTGTTGATAGTATTATTCTATTGTGAAGAAGTGAACATTTGAAAGATGCTACAAAAAAACAATTTTAATGTTGATAAAACAACGAAAATCTTCTACGATCTTTAATCACCGCAAAAATGTGAAACAATTATGTAAGATTTGAACTTTGGTTGCATGAAATTAATCTTGAGTTGCATGAATTAATATTCATTTTCTCTACTTTGCTTCAAATTCTATAAATTGTTGCTCTCCCCCACATTGAGATCTTTGCATGTCCTCATGCAAACGAAAGTTGATATATTCTTGAGGGATGAGTGCACTTTGTATTCTCCTTAGGTGGTTGCTATGATATATTTGAATTTTGTTAAGGATGACTTCTTGGAGAAGCTTGAGACAATATTTAACATGCTACCAGCAAAACTAAAGCTTAACACAACTATTAATCATTGAAAAAGTGACTAATTTATTCCAATCGATCTCTGATAATTATGATAATTCTGCAGGAAATTAGTACAAAAGTGAACTCTACCAGTTATTCTCCTAGTTTTCAGGAAGAGCTCACGTTCATATGAGCCAAGAATCCTGGTTTTCACATTCTGAACATTATTTTTATCTTTACTATTTTTATTTTATTTATCTTTATTAATTTTTCTATGTTACCTGAAAAATAAAAACCTCTTTCAAGTGTAGGAATACTTCCAATGCATCCATTCACATAGCAATATCTCTAGTGTACTCATATCCAAATCTAAAAAATATACCTTAATGAACACTGGGATATGAAAGGATAGTTTTTCACATGGATTGAGTGCCCAAAATTGTTGAAGTATGGAGTGATGTTGAAGACTGGCGACTGATTGAAACCAAACTTCAATATGATCCTTGTTTCCTTGATTTCCTACGCCTTCCATGTCATGAAGTTCTTTAGAGAATTTATCTTCATATTCCTGAGTACACAAGGGATCGAGTGACAAGCATCCAAGAAACTCTTCAATTTATGGCTCTAGTATCTGCTCCTCATTTGAAGTTATCCATGACCCATTGATCTTGTCTTTTTGCTAATAAGGATTAGAAGAAACTTATGAATCCTCTTATTGTGTGGTTTGTTCATGGATCATTTTCTCTTCAACTGATTCATGAGATGCAGGATCTCCCATGGTGATAACTCTGAACTTTGGGCAAGGATTTGAGAAAATCCTTGTAGTAACACATCCTCCCTTGCTCAACAAATTCATGAGCATTCTTAAGTTCTTCTGGTTGTTCTAGGGATCATGCTCATGAATGGATTAGTGTATGGGGGTATTTTTTACAAAAACAAAGACTTCTCTATATTAAATAAATAAATTAAATAATAATCAAACACACCACACCAAAAAAACTTAAAGAAAAATATGATCATTTGTTCGAATGTCCTCATGCTAATAAGACCTTGTTGTCACTAGGATGTATGTTGAAATTAGTTAGTTTTATTTCCATGAATAATAAATCACATAAAAGGAAACACACTTACAGTGACAACATGACAAGGGCTCGGAGATATCCACTAAAGTGGATGTGCAGGTTCTTACCTCTCATCTTACTGTTTCTCCTCCTCCAAGTTGTAAACGTTGGCGAGACAAACAAAATGAAAACAAGAATTTAATAGCAGAAAATGAAAATCAAGAAAACAACATAAATATTACAATTTCAAGAGTAATTCCTTTAGTGTCTCCCCAGAAACGACGCCAAAATGTTGGGATGATCTATTGGTCTAGATTCCTCAACATTTAATTATCAATCTGGGTAAGTAAACTTATGGGACACAACCCCAATATGTGCAGAACTAGTCTTGAAATTTCTTATGAACTCCTATTAAAATCAAAGCCATAAAATGCCAAACTCAAAATAAAAAATCAATTCCTATGATTACAGTCACTTAGACTTGACCATCAAATGGTAGGGACTCATATTTCAAGAATTCACTCTGGGTGCTTGCTCACAAACACACTATGTCTTGGTCAACTAAATTCTGAAATCAGAAAGGAGTATTTTTTAGTAAAAGGCTGGTTGAAAGTAGACTCAATCTTTTTTACACTGAAATGAAATGTGAAAGAAATAAAACCTACATACTTTGTTTAATGTTTAAGTAGATTATGTGAGAATCATTGATATAGCATAGTAGATGGAAGAGAATTCAAATGTTTGACTAACTTTGCATCATTATCTAAAACAATTACTCACCATACATAAAACAAGATTGTCTGTGATATAAAATTATGCATCTACAGGAAATGACAGGAAATGAAAAGCAAGAACAAATATGAAAGCAATTAATGGGAAGTACTTCCAACACACCACTGCTTAAAGATGAAGAAAACACATACAAGTGGCCCTCCTAGATATGTTGTCGACTAAAATAAGAAATTATAAGAACTTCAACACATGAAAATGATTAGAACTTCCTTATATTGATTGTAAGGCAATGATCAACAGTTATAATTTGTATTCAGGTTCATAATCATGCTCTCCCTAACCGATCCATGCAATGTTCTCTGAAGATTATTTATACAAAAAAAAAAATAACTAATTCCCAAATACTTAGAACTGATCCATTAGATTCGAGTTGGGTTTTACAAATTAAGAAAATGGTAAATTGGCCGCTACAGGAAAATCTAGGAATTTATGTTATGAAGATCCACCCGTACAACTCACATCATGCACTTTTTCAAGATTGTATCACACATTCCACCTAAATGGCCCTATTTCACACAAAACCCATGTTGCGTAGTTTGTTGATTCACCCTCATCGCTCCAAAAATCACCTCTGATTATTACTTCCCAAAAATTACATATTACACTTTGTTTTTATTTCTTAAATGAATCATAGGAAAATCATTTAAATCTCCATTGTAGTGCTTAGCAAATATTCTCCTTGATTTTCTAGATTTGTTCCTTGATATTCTAACAAGTCGATACTCACTCCTTGCTTTTAGAATTGAATCCCCAATTAT
>ML777836.1:158911-193451 GCA_009831015.1 Picea engelmannii
TCTGATTCAAAGTGCTATTTTTGTTGCTATTTCGTATATCATTTCTGTGTATTGTGAAGATTATGCTGGATATTTTACTGTTATTCTGTCATTTCTAGCATTTCATTTCTGTTCTGCATATTTTATATATCTGGTATCTTGTAGGTATTAATAATTGTTGTGCCTCTTTTGTCACCAAAATGAGCAAAACATAGGTGCTTACAAGCCCAACTAGGTTATCTAGGCAAGACAACAGTGAAGATAAGAGTTAGAAACAACAAACATGTAATATAAAGAAAATACTAAACTAAGAACAATAACAAAAATTAAACTAGAGTGCATAAGGACATTAGAACAAAGAACAAACAAGACTCATGCCACCAATGGAAAGGATTGTATTAATGGAAATAAAACACCAAAGAGAAAGGGAGACTTTTGGTCCCTTCTTCCTCCAAGGGAGGTGTTATAACCCTAATTTGCACCATACATGCTTACCTGGCATCAGGCCATCTCAGATTCCTTCTTTGCCAAAACACTACTGAACAACTCTTCTAAAAACTCCATTTTTAAAAGTCCACGCTAGCTGACCCACTACAACCCGCATGGATCTACAGTGTCCATGCTAGCTAGCCCACTACAGCCTGTGTGGACCTTCAGAAGCATGAAAAAAGGAAAGTTGTCGACGAAACACACAGCTTTGGGTGAGTTAACTGAACCTTCCAGCCATGCATGGCTGAGGGTTCGCCCAAATACCTAGCTTCTTATAGCCTATAAAATAAGGGTTAGGGGTCCTATTTGGAGAAGGAGAATAAGAGTAAAGAAACTCTGCCCAATTGCATATTCTCATTGTCCCAACCCTTTAGCCATCCTTGTGCAAAGAGAGATACAAAGGAAAGAAGTTGGAGGACATTTGAAGAGGAGCCCAGGATTAGGATTCATAGAGCAGTGGTTGGTCTCGACATTGTAAGTTGATTCATTAAAGTTAATAATAAAGAAATGCTTTTCCCGTCCCACTATATGAGTTTTTCATAGTTCAGTAAATATATGTTTGAATCTCTAACCCATTAGTCTGTAGGTAAAATTCATGTGTACTTTGTTGCTTGTTTTGTATGCAAGTCAGCCTTGGGAGGAGAGCTGCCAACAAGCGTTCAAGCGTGAAGAAGGATCGACATCAACCATACGAAACAAGGTATGTTGGTCTAACCATGTATTCACTGAAAAGAAATGGGGATTAGGTATGGGGACGAAGGTAGAAAGTAGGTTTCTTTTGGTCATATATGCATGCATAATATAACCCTATTTGCTACTCCATAGGGGGATTTCCCACCACAACAAAATTGGAAACCGTACTGGGGACGTCTCTAGGGTTCCTGGGAGTATTTTTGGGTAGTTTTAAAAGACTAGTTTTCTTGCCTATTTTTTTAAGTTTCTGCAAAGTCTGAGCTAGCAGAGAGTCTAGTTTTCCATACCAGCTATCTCTGTTATTTGCTTGACTGTGTTTTTTTCTGAGACCCATAGAGGTACACGCGGCCTGCATAAGGTCTACACATGTGTACCTGCGCCCTACTCTCTTACAGCCCGCATGTAAACGCTAGCTAAAGAAGCAGCAGTAGCGTGTAGATTCTAGAAAATTTTTGAGGCAGTCCTCCTCTTCCATGTCAGAATTAGTCATTCTTAGGGGTTTTCTGGAATTCTTTCTAAGTCTTAGTTGTTTGCAGTCTTGTCTTAGATTGGTTTGTTTTACGATTGTTTTTCCGTAAATTGTTTGCTTTTTTTTTTGTTAAAGAGAGTGTCTACGCCTTCAAGAGATCCTGGTTCTCAATATCAATGGTCTCTTCCTATTTTAGATTGTCTGTTTGTATTTATTTCAGAGTTTTAGAGATACACGCGACCTATATAAGGCCAGCATGCGTGTACATGCCCTCTGGCTCTACACAGCTCGCGTGCAGATGCTTGTTGTTGGATTGTCAGTAGTGTGCTTGTGCAGGATAGCTTTTGTTGAGGGTAAGGCAATCATCCTTTCCCTTGAAAAGAGTCAGACCTCTCAGGTTTTTGAATCTCTGTCCTAGCAGTCAGTAGCTTAGGGTTGATCTTAGCCTTAGCTTGCTTTTTCATTTAAAAGTTGTCATAGAAAATATTTCTTTAGAGTTTTTAGACAAGTGTGAGAGTCATTTTTTTTAAGTTGCTAGTGTGCAATTTCTTGAAGTGATTATTTTCGATCTGCGATTAGGCCAGAATTGTTTTTCTTGGTTTTTTTTACTTGTTGGTATTTTTTCTTTTTGATTTATCATCATTTAAATAAAAAAAAAATCTCTTTCATTTTCTTGTTTGGTTGAAAAGTGTGATTTTGCATTAGTAGCCAGGGAAAAATCTTTTTTTTCTTAAGTTATTGATAGTTTACTTAGATCGTAAATAGATCGTAGTTGAGTGAAATCCTTCTTTAAGTTTGTTGATTCCAAAGATCTTAGAAAAATAAAAAATAAATTTTTTGAAAAGTTATTGAAAATTTGCATTAAGTGAAATTTTTGTTTCCATCTTTTTATTCATTTTTACTTTCGTCTTTCAAAACATCATTAGTTTCACTTTCATGCCCCTTGACAGAAGATAATCTATAAAATTAACGCTAAATCTAAAATTTATTAGACTTTTATGTTTGTAGGGTTAACCAACTAGTTCAGGATTAGGGCCTTGGATTAGGTTTGAGAGGAAACTCTTCAAGGCCATTAAAATCAAACATTGGAGTTTGAGTTAGGGAGTGTCTAAGTCCAGTATTGTGAAAGTTATCTGGGACCTCCCTCTAACATAGGGAATAAACACGAGGTCACATGCGGAAAGGTAGCGGAGATAACCCCTCTAAAGCTGGACCAATCGTAGTGGAGAACACATATAGAGGGCTTGTTTTGGGATTCCATTGATTGCATTTGCCACAGAGCTTCATGGGTCTCAAATCCGTTCGAGGTCCTTAGTTGTCTTCCAGATCACTTTCTTTCGATACCCTTGAGAGGTTTCGGGCTCGATACCCTGCTCATTGTGGTCTACCTGACTTTTGACTATACTCGCCTGGTGACTGTTCGCGCGCTGGAAACCTAGTTGCCTATCTTTTTTAGGGACATACACAGGTGACTGCGGGGGTATACCGCGGTACCTAGGACAGACATCAGGCCATGCCTTGCAGAGTATACCCGGAGGGTTCTTTCGTTTTCGAGTTGCACTTGCACCGGTAAGTTGCTCTAGTGTTGGTTGTTGTAACTGTTCTTCCAATTAATTTAGTGTTTGCCTGTCTTATCTTCTAGGGACTTTTTTAGTGCGTCTTGTTTTTGAACGGTTAGACTACCCTAGTGTGTCTTTGATCTTCTCACACAGTGGAGGATCACGAGCTCCGCTGGTCACAAAGGCTTCTTGGCCTGTTGCTGGTTACACTGGAGCCACCCTCGCCACCACTAAGGAGAAAGCTAGACCAACAAGGGTCTTTTGAAGCGATCGGGTCACAAGAAATTGTGCTCGACCAACATCTAGAGGAATCAACCGTTTTAGACCTTGGCGCGCAAGCTTTTGTTCTGGTTGAAACCTCCACCACTGATCTTTTGGCACCCACCATCGTACAGATTCATCCTTACGAGTGCCAGACAGTGTCACACATAGCAATGGAAACAAATGTTGTTACTCCTTCAGGGAATTCTTCAATTCCCATTATGGTTGTCACGATATGAGAGTTTCCACCTCCTAATCCACCATCACTGGTCCGAGCCACCATGGTCTTGATCGCCTCTACATCGCACAGTGGTCTGATCCCGTCTTTGGCTTTGGCCACAACCCCTTTCACACCAAGCGCGACAGGTCCTCCGTTCTCATATGGGATGCCTAGTTCAGGAACAAGTCCTGTACTTTCCTACTCCACTTCACGGACTTCAAGTCTGGGGGAAGGGAGCTCTAACGCTCCTCTGCAAGGACACATTGGGGGCACTCCTTCTCCTTTTAACGCTTTCCCTTACGGGGGAGGTCATATACATCATTCATACCCTTCACTCGGTGGCTCGCATCAACAAACCACCGGGCAACCTACACACCATAGTTTACTTGGAGAGGGGAGTCAAGGACCACCTTCACATAATATGTCGGTAGGTTCAACACCATTTTCTCTATTTGGTGCATTTGGTAACAACGCCTTCTCATCAGCTACTTTTCCCACTGGGGTCAACCCCAGTTTCGGACAACCTATTCTTATGATGGGTACTATTCCTACACAGGGGACACACCCAGGAACTTCTTCCGCAACAGGGCCTTGGAATTCTTGGCAGGGATCAGTTCCCTCTTCAGGAATGCTAATCTAGGGTAATTGTTTTCATAATCAATGGAACCCCGGACAAAGCACTATGCCTATCCCCACGGGACCGACATGGAGAAATCCTTCCCAAAGTCTTTCTAATGTAATGCATGCCCAACCATCTATGTCCTATCTCGAAAATCCGCCGATGATGTCTCCTCACACGCAAAATCCATATGATGTCCATGGCCATGGTTTCTACCAGAATCCAGGCCAGCAGCCGAAATTTTCCTGGCAACCTGGTGCCAGTCAAACTCTAGGCCCCTTTTTCCTAGGTTATCACCAACAACCCAAACTACCTTTCCTGGCAACCTTGCATTTTCCAGACTTGACAAGGTTGTTGAATGACCCTATCTGTCACGATCCCATTGGACTCCTATGCCGACGAAGTTTCCTTCAGACATCCCAAAGTTCAAAGCCAAGCCTAACAAAGATCTAGGAGATCATGTGACTACCTTCCATCTTTGGTGCTCATCTAACTCATTGAAAGATGACTCCGTGCATTTGTGATTGTTTCAATGTACTCTCATTGGGAGTTCCATGAAATGGTACATTGAGATCGACCACTGAAGATACTCTTCCTTCGATGAACTAGCGATCGATTTCCTAAACCATTTCCAGTTGCCTATGAGATACGACGGTGGCATCGAATTACTGGCAAATTTCTCACAAACTAAAGCATACCATATCTCTGACCACATTCGAGAATGGAGACGCAGAAAGAGTTTAATTAAGGTACCAGTCCCACTAGCATTCCTGCTCGAGTGGTTTCTTAAGTCTTTGGTCCCACAGTTGTCCAAAGACGTCGCGACGTCGGGAGTATTTTCCAAAGAAGACGCCATCATGAGAGCTCAACAACTTGAGCTAATCTATTCTCAGTCTGGTTTATTATATGAGATCTTTCCAGATGCACCACGCTCAATACTTGATAAAACCAGATAGAGAGTTGGACCACATGCCGATGGTATTGTTGGTTCAGCACAAACAAAGCCCGCTGAGCAACTAACGAATCAGTTGCAACAATTGTCTATACAACACACAACGGCCAACCAAACTAATGCTTTGGCTGCTCCCCCTACCAAAACGTTGGATGTACACACAGTGCAATCAACTAATTCAAAGGCCACCCAACAGCCTGAAGGAAAGAAAAAACAACGAAAGAAAGGTAAGGGGGATAAAAAACCTACTGATAATGCTGGCAGGGACAACACTGAGAAACAAAAGGTGAGGTATCCATGCAACTTATGCATGGAAGACCACCCGACCCATTTATGTCCTCAGCTTGCAGAAGCCCAAAAGTTTGTGATGCAACAACAGCCTGCTATGTTAGCCAATCCATTTCAACATGGGCAAAATTTAACCCAAGCCTCTGCAAGCACGGAAGGGGGCAGCCAAGGACCCTCTTCATCTTCAACCAATCCCACATCCACGAATGTATATATGGTGAAGGGTGATGCTTTTATATCGACTAGAGAACATGACTATAGTAAACCAAGCACTTCTAAGAAGGGAAAAGAAGTCGAACTCCCATCTCTTCCTCTACAGATTGAGAAGATGTTGGGTGAAACAATGACCCGCATCCCCAAAGGAGCGTTCAAAAAAGCTTCTCACAACCCAAACACAAGGGCCACCCAGAACTATTCCATGGTGGAGGATTTATCACAAACCCCTTGTGTGATGTCCGCTTTGGAGGTCCTCCAAAGTTTCCCTTCTCAGAGGAAAGCCTTGTTAACCGCTTTAGGATCTACCGAGACTTGTAATCCGGGTACAATCATGCTGGATACAACCGACCTAAAACCTCGTCTGCCTTACCACATAGCATTTCAGATAGTAGTGGCTTATCCCACGAAAATTTTTACTTGAAATATCTTCCGTACGGTGGTTGATGAGGGAGACTTGACATGTGTTATGTCGTTGGCATGTTGGAAGGCCGTTGGCCAACCCGTTTTGTCTCTGTCACCTACTCTCCTCACTGCTTTCGACGGTCATTCGTTTCGACCACATGGCATCATTCCTTCTTTCCCTGTGCAATTAGGAGGGAAGATCGTGTGTGTCGAGGTAGAGGTAGTCGATGCGCCCCTCGACTATAACCTCTTGTTAGGAAGGAGTTGGACTTATGCCATGCAAGTTATGGTTGCTACAGTTTTCTAGGTCTTGTTGTTTCCACACGAGGGCTGGATTGTGACCATCGATCAATTTTCTTTCTCCAGACCTGACCCTTCATTGGGGGCATCCACGGTCCCGATGATTGATAATCCTCGACCAGGCGTGGTCAACGTAGGGGTTGGTTTGTGCCCATATTTGATGGGTACCTTTGATTACCCACCCCCTCAAGGCGATATCAAGTTTATATCCAATCACCATAAGGTTGAGATTTTTCAAATTTTGTCGTTCCGCACGACTTACTTCGACGATCCATAAATACTTCCTTCCCCATCGGCCACAATGGATGGGATAGGGTACCCGGGCATGTCAATGCCCTTGTCTGTAGCTGAAGTAGTGTACTCTTTAGTCCAGAAAACTTCAGCCAACACTGATCCAACTCCCGCACAAGAGTTCGATCCACTTTTGGAGCCTATTTGGGCTCATGGTTCTCTTACTTACATCAATTCATTAGATGTAGTCTTTCCCACTGAGGAAGCTATAATTGAGGCAATGACTAGTCCCGAAAAACCCTGGGAAGATCTTCATCACAGATCATACTTCCTCCTAGAGTTAAGCAAAATCGAGGCCAGAGAATTCACCTTGACTATGACTGGAGATAGGTCTTGTCCTATTAATCCCTTAGCTACACACGAGATCTATGCTGAGGGCAATATGGAAACCATTGCTGAAACGATACCTATCAATATATCCAGAACCCCTGGCATCATAGACAATTTTTTCGTCGAAGCATACTGCTCCCTCGAGGAGATGCCAGGCATCGACCCACAAAGAGTCGATCATGAGCTAACTTTATTGTTTTTCAAGCTCGCTTTCAGATCCAAAAGCAACATCTAACGAGACTGCATTTATGCTTTTCGATATCATCCAGATTAACTGAGAAAATTAACCTCTACAGGTCTTTTTTTAAGCCCTTTTCAGACCCTCTAAACATGAAAATATTGACGAGCGATGTTGTGGCCTTTCACGCTCGTTAAACTGAAATTTGAAGTCATGTCTGTCCGGTGGTAGTTTATCCCTTTTTTGGTCCGGACGATCAACTTATGAACAAAGGTATACTCTATGGAACTTTAGTTCTTTAGAAGAGTACTCTCAGGTATCATTTTACCCCTTTTTTGGGCCTGAGGGACTAAATTTACGAAAAAGGAACCCCCACGGAGTCCATAGTTAAGCTCTTTTTAGACTCCCTAAAATTGAAAAGATCGCCGAGTAACCTTATTCTTTCACACTCGTTAAAATGGTCCAAAAGATCATTCTTGACAGAGTCCATAGTTAAGCTTTTTTCAGACTCCTTAAAAATGAAAAAATGGCCGAGTGATCTTGTCTTTATTACACTCGTTAAAATGGTTTTGAATAGATGTCTTGTCGGTGCTAGTTTACCCCTTTTTCAAACCGACTAGACTACCTTCAAAAAAGGTACCCCAATGGAGTCTCCTTTTACGTTTTTTCAGACTCTCTAAATATGAAAAACCACCGAGATTACCTTCTCTGGACTCATTAAACTTACATTGAAGGACGTTACCATTCTATGTCTTATTAATCGCATTTGCATACTCGCGTCTTTGGCCTAATGCCGGCTCCATGTTTCTCTCAACTGAACCATCTGAAGCATGCCTTATACGCAAGCCTTGTAGCATTTTACCTCTGCGTCTTGACACCTTTGGCCCCTAGAGGAATTTTCTCGAGTGTCCTTTTCTTGCATATGTCTCTTTTCCCTGAACATCCCTGTGTTCCGTGCACTTGGAATTAGTATGTTTGCGACACTCAATTCTCCTTTGTAATGTAACATTCTTTTATTCTTTTTCCAAAATTATTGAAAAAGACAAAAAAAATCAAATATACCCCAAAAAGAGGAAGGGAAAAGTATTTTCTTTATTGGAAGCATAATGAGTCGCCCTTGGATAAAGCACATCTGTCCGTTTGTTCGTCAAACTATGGGATGTAATACGACCTTAGGAAGCTGTTCTTGCTACATAGAGTTGTGTCCTCCTCCATTTGGTTATTCTTCCAAACATATGGAGAGTTTGCGTTGCCTCCTGCTTCGTAAACTTATGATTAATTCCATGCTACCTAAGTCTCATCATTTGTCGTGCTGTTGTCCAAGGGAAGTTTCTACCAAGCCTAAGTCAACCCCTCTGCAATTTGTCTCTTGCCCTCATACCCGACCATCCTGAATGTCCAATCAAGTCTTTGTTTGAAATCAATGAATCCTTTAGTCTGATCATCAAGATTCTCTAGTCCATGACCAACGAGCCATCGAAGACCTCTGGGTAGTGAAGTCGTACACTTATATTACACTCCTACCCGAGTTTTGAAGATTTTTAAGTTGTTGCTTGAGCTCTGAAGCCCTCATCTCCAGCCATCAGGCCTTATTAGCTTCTACGAAGATGGATACTCTACATGTATATCTTTTTTGATTTCGAGATGTAGCTCTGTTGTGTACTATTCCCAGATACACTTTATATAGTTATATGACATGGATGTATAGTGTATTTTATTGGTAGCCATGCGTTTATTCTATCCCGAGCATGGGTATGCCTGCCTCGGTGAGACATTTTTTATTTTGCAGACGGTGTCTCCCGGTTCCTGGTTCCTGGGCTCACTTGTTCGGCACATCAGTAAAGATTGGTAATGTATTTCAGCCATCAGATGCTCTTCTGACCTCAGACATTAGGGGGCATCTGTTATAACCCTAATTTACACCATACATGCTTACCTAGCATCAGGCCATCTCAGATTCCTTCTTTTCTAAAACACTACTGAACAACTCTTCTAAAAACTCCATTTTTAAAAGTCCGCGCTAGCTGACCCACTACAACCTGCGTGGATCTACAATGTCCATGCTAGCTGGCCCACTACAGCCCGCATGGACCTTCAGAAGCATGAAAAAAGGAAAGTTGCCGACGAAACACATAGCTTTGGGTGAGTTAACTGAACCTTCCGTCCATGCATGGCCGAGGGTTCGCCCAAATACCTAGCTTCTTCTAGCCTATAAAAGAAGGGTTAAGGGTCCTATTTGGAGGAGGAGAATAAGAGTAAAGAAACTCTGCCCAATTGCATATTCCCATTGTCCCAACCCTTTAGCCATCCTTGTGCAAAGAGATATACAAAGCAAAGAAGTTGGAGGACATTTGAAGAGGAGCCCGAGATCAGGATTCATGGAGCAGTGGCCAGTCTCGACATTGTAAGTTGATTCATTAAAGTTAATAATAAAGAAATGTTTTTCCCGTCCCACTATATGAGTTCTTCATAGTTCAATAAATATATGTTTGAATCTCTAACCCATTAGTCTGTAGGTAAAATGCATGTGTAGTTTGTTACTTGTTTTGTATGTAGGTCAGCCTTGGGAGGAGAGCTGCCAACAAGAGGTTAAGCGTGAAGAAGGATCAACATCAATCATCCAGAACAAGGTATGTTGGTCTAACCATGTATTCACTGAAAAGAAATGGGGACGAAGGTAGAAAGTAGGTTTCTTTTGGTCATATCTGCATGCATAATATAACCCTATTTGCTAGTCCATAGGGGGATTTCCCACCACAACAGGAGGGCTCTTGAACCCCTAATATTAAGCTCTTCTTACAACTTGAAAAATTGAAAGAAATGGTGAAAGAATCCCAACATAATTCACCCAAAAAGTGATGTGAATAGCTCCAATGAAATACTTCTTGTATGCTCTTGACAAGGAAAGAGGATCCTCCAAGAGAATATAGGAAGCATAACAATACAAATGAATTCCTTGAAAATGTAGTGCACCCATGGCCTCTTTTTATAGCATAGCTTTGAGGCATTATCTAACCAGCCTTTAGTGTGAACATGGGTCCATTTAGGGCACCCTTGGGTCTTTGACCAACGACCTAGATGGATTCAGCTGAGATTTGGATGTCAAATTGACTTGGAAGTTGAACCAGAAGTGGGTGGGAAGCCGACCAACATCATAAATGCGTCGTTCTGAGTTGTGCGCAATTTTTAGCATCCACAGTCACACCTCGGGTGCATGTGCATGTTTTTTGCGTTTTCAACTGGCGCACATGCGCGTGCTTCCTGTATATCCTTAGCGCATGTTGATTTTATAATTTTTTGTATAGTTTTGGACCTTTTGGAAATGCATTTTTTGTGATTTTGGGTCCATGGGTGAACTAATGGTTGTTTGAAGATGCTGGATTCCTGTAACCATTTGTGGACAAAATTTCAGTGATAACATATGCCCCCTAATGGATGAGGTTAGGAGCATACATATAGCTGAAATTCATCAATGTTTCTTCTACTGAGAGTACCATTGTAAGAAAGATAAATAATGAGAGTGTCAAGAGTGACCCGTTGAAGGGAGAGAGGAACCTGTAGAACCCAAACTCTTGTAAGGTGTAAAAAATAAACTATGTGCAAATGAGGCGGGCATGCCCCATGCTCATGTTATGTAACTCAAAAGGAGTGTGATATAGTAGCTGATGCTGTCTGTCGCTGTAGATGACTGTAGCACCCTCATGGGCGTGTTGATAATAGCAAAGGACTATTATGATGGTGAATAAACTCTGAAAAGAGGCGATGACACTTAGAGAAAGTTTCGATGATTCACAGTCATTGATGGCCTAACAATGTTCAGAGGTCTTCGGCAAATATAAGAAAAAAACTGCACTAGTTGCAAAGTAAGACCCACCGCAACATGAGAAAGTGTTGAAGTCGAATGTGGTGGGGGTCAACAAAATCAGAGAGCAATGATGGTTCTCTTTGTGTCATCTGAGACTCCTCATTGTAAAGGTAATGAGAGTCAAGATACTGTCGCCCTGCTGGAAATTGTGTTGATGTCGATAGAGAGGGAGACACGACTTCGAGAAGCGGAGGGCTTCATGAAATCCACTTGGACAGAATCAAGAACTGATGGGTAACATAGACGAGGTCGAGGAGTAGTGACACTAAATCTAGTGTCAGGGGGACGACTAGATGAGAGTAAATTGTGCCAGAGGCATGACAAAATGGGTAAACATAGAGATCGAAAGGTGTATGGGCTATAGGATACTCGGGTTTTATAGATAATTTCATTGATGTCGGGAAAATGAGAAATGCCCCAACCAAGGGCGACAAGGGTTTCTTTGCTGAAAAAAGGAAGGCCGCTAAAGGCGGAAACAGAAAGCTATGAAAATGCAAAAATGGGGTTTGTACAATTACCAAAAGAATAAAAAAGAATAAGTTGGGATAACTATGTAGATACAGAAATGGGTGCCCAAGTGGGAGATGGCTTGGCCTGATGAGGGCGTAAGTTGCTCGGAGAACAAGTGGAGGGTTAGGGCCCCATAGGCAAGTTTCTGTATTTAGGGAAATGTATGGAGGACAATCTGTAGATGGGCAAACTGGTGGTGAATGAAATGGATGGTTAATGATATTGCAGGGGTGTAGTTAAAATAGAACCATGGTGAAGTAACCTAGGAGTCCATTGGGCAGTTTTAGCAAAATGAGGAGAAGGAGTATGTGGTTGATTCTCGACACGATGTAAGACTTTTGGGACTCCCATCCCTAAAGGGTGAAAACAACATGAGTGTCAAAGTGCCCAGGGGGACTATGAATGGGACAATTCATGTGGGTGGGAGTACTATCGGGTGACAATACCGAAATGTAGTGGAGGTGACAGTACTACAGAGCTGGATATAGGGATCCTAAAGGCAAAGATCCGGGGGTGTGACTGGAAATGCATTGTGATATTCAAAGGGAAAGACTACATGCCAACGTTGATAATATACCTGAAGGGAGACTACTAAGATATGATGAGCAAGTACTTGCACACATGAAAAATGAATACCCGACATGAACAATATCCGAAGAGAAGGATCATAGAGCAGTTATTCAATAATTTAAGCATGCGTACCTGAGTGTAATATGAGAAAACTTTCCCTCAGGGACTAAGGATGGAAAGTGGCCCGGGGACTGTCATGATGTAGGTTACAGGGTGTTGATCCTGTGGCTGAAGATGAATCAAAAAATGGACGCCCGAAGTTCCTGGAATTGAGTTTGGAAGTTTGGCAAAATGGACTATATATAGTTGTAGGGCTCACAATGCCACTTCATTTGTACATGTTGTGTTATTGAGTGGACGAGCAAGTTTAGAGGAGTTTTGGAGATTCTGGGAGATCGAGGCGGCTGATTCAGGACCAACGAGCTTCAGGTTAGTTGTCGTATCATCCTACATAGAATTAGGGTTTTTGTTTTTGGGCAGGGCCTATATGGAGGGCCGTACAGGGGGTTTTGTGGGTGTGGGACCCCCAGTGTGTGGGCGATCTAGAAATTTACACGCATGGGTGCAAACTTGTAACATGGATATCCATGCGCTGGGGTTCCCTAATGGGGGAAACAAGTGTGCAGGGCATGCGTGCCTGTAAGCTTAACAGTTGCGCATGTGTGCGCAACTGTGCAATGAACATGTGTGCTATCGTGCATGCCTATATAGGTGACAGGGCACATGAATGCGCCTCTGTATGGCCAATAGGTGCACATGTGTGCATGCCTATGGGATGAATAGGTGCGCATGTGTGTGCGCCTGTGGGATAAAATAGTCGTGCCTTGGAGGAAAAGATGAAGGGTGTAAAAACTTATCTTTTTTTGGAGATTTTGATGTGGTTATGGTTGAGATGGTTGATTGATGACTGGGTTATGTGGATGCAGGTGATCATTTTGGATGATGTCGATTCACTGGAGAGAGAGAGATTGGTCACACCTTAGGGAGGTCGTGACCAATGAGGAGCCGACGATTCATGATACTTTGGCATCTTGTGGGCTGCTGAAGTTCTTTGAGTGCCCCCTAGTGTGGGTACATGCATATTTACTAGAGTTCCTAATTCGGATGTGGAGTCCGGATCTGCATTGTTTTATGGTGCCGGGGGAGTAGCTGGCCTTCACTCTGGTGGAGAATGTATATTTTATTATTGGGCTTCCTTTCTGGGGAACACCCTTACCAGTGGATCCCGTAGTACCTGGGGATGGGCAGTTGGTTGCCTTAGGCCGGAGGTACTATACGAGGGATGACTTTATGTCTGGCTCCGTGATGAGTATTGGGGCGATGGATGCCCTTGTTCATCATTGTGTGGAAGTGATGGTTGTGAGAGTTTATGGGTCTCTTGTGACTTAGAGGATCAGTGGGGGTCAGCCAAGGATTATGGAGAGGGCACTGGCTAGCGAGCATTTTTCCTGGGGTTTGATGCTCCATGCTAAGATGGTAGGGCAGCTCGACAGGTGTCGTATGGAGGACATGGGGGAGTTTTTCTTTGGGTCTATCTTGGTGGCATGGTTCTTGGAGAGGGTGTCGATGTTGTGCCCTAGAGTGTTGTTGGGAACACCTGATGTGCGAGAGACGCGAATGAAGCAGTGGTCTAGGATCATGATTTGTCACGGTGGTGGGGAGGGTGGCCATTATTTCACGACCGAGGCTATACAGGTGTGGCGACAGATGTCATAGATCATACTGCAGCATCCGTACTATGGGGTGGACTTCTAGGATGATCCAGAGATGGTGTTACCTACAGGAGAGGTGTTCGACCGCTGAGGTATGGTGTGATTTTTGATGTTTTGATTTGTTTAGATAGTATAGCATGTATATTTTGTATAGATGGATGCTGATGATATCATTTGTTTTGTGTATGTGCAGATGTGGGACCTCGTGGTCATGAGGTTGAGTTGGTTAGGGCATCAGCTCATCAGGGGCTAGTGAGACCTCTGCAGGGAGAGCCGCGAGAAGGAGAGCGACGATGGTGTGATGATGCTAGGGCAAGGCCTGCTCATGATGAGAGAGTGGATAGGCAACGTCGTTTTGATGACCCCAGTGCAGGGCCATCACATGTTCTTCCGGTCGAGGCCAAGGGAGAGTTTGAGAATGTTCGTCGTCGCTTGGAGGTAGTACTACAGAGAGTGCCTGAGGGCATGTGGTCATGTATCCTGGACGAGGGAGTCCTAGAACAACGTGTGGGTGTTCTGGTGGCATGGCAGACCATGGTTTGGAGAGTGGCTATAGTGGGGGCAGCGATGACACATTGACACATATAAACACTGATGACACATTGACCGATATATATATATATATGGATATACCTTTTGGGATCTTTGTGGTTCTCATATGTGTTTATGTTTGTTAATGTTTTTTGATGATGTCTAATCTATATGCTATTGACAGAATGTTGATGATTTATGTATGCATACTGGTATTTTGATGTGATAAATGCCAATCTAACACTAGGTTAGCCATAGTATCTACTATTTGATTAAATTGTCTTGGAATATGTGTGAATGTGATGGAATCAAAATGTCGAGAAAAAAGTCTAACTTGCAGGTATTTGCGGAAGAGGCAAGGATCGTAGACACGGTACACATTGTTGAGCTGGAGGACAACTAGTTGGGAGTCTAGTAGAACGCTAAGGTGATGAATATGGTGATGACTTGCCTCGGCGAGGAGGCCAATGATGACTATGTACTCAGCTTGGTTATTGGTTGCTGAACCCAAATATATGCTGCTGGAGTGGAGCAGCTCATGCGAGGGTGAATAGAGGGCCCAAGCGGCCCAAGTGAGATTCTGTGTCCAACGGCTAGCTCCATTGGCATAACCTATGTGGTAGGTCGATGGGGGAGGCATCTGTCAATAACAAAAATGATGGATTAGATGTGAGGTATGGAAGAAAGAAGATTAAAAACTCTATAAAAACGTACAAAAAAGAAAAAGCCTAGTGTAGAATGGCTACGCTCAGACATAAAATTTATTTAAGTACAACCTGTTGATGGGTTCTTTGAGAGGGTGGCCTTCGGGAGAGGCCAGAATGTATGCACCTTTAGTGAGGAAATGTTGGATGATGTAAGGTCCATGCCATAGTGACTCGAACTTTCCATGGCCGAGGGTATTGTGAGTGATATCGTAAGCAAGGACGAGGTCGTCTTCATTGAATGAGAGAAGGTTGACATGGCGATCAAAGATGGCCTTTGACTATTTTTTGGCTACCTCATTGTTCTATAATGAATGTCGACGATCTTCATCCAGAGACGCTAAGTTCAGCAAACGCTGCTCCATTGGAGGAGTGTCAGGTAATAGCTCAATAGCGGTGTGTAAGGTGGGGATTTCACACTCGATGGGAAGACTGGCATCGACCCTGTGGACAAGGTGAAATGGTGTGAATCCCATGGTAGTTTTGACTACCATGCGATAAGCCCATAGCGTGGAAAATAACATATGATGCCAATTGGTCTTATGTTTGTCAACCGTGCGTTGCAACATGGTTTTGAGGACCTTGTTGACTACTTCAACCTGCCCATTTGAATGAGGGTAGTATGGGGAGGAAAAATCGTGGGAGAAGCCTAACCTAGATGAGAGTTCGATGGAAATATCATTCTCAAAATGTTTCCCGTGATTAGAGACTAGTTGTAGTGGTACTCCAAAGTGGGAAATGACGTGGTTGAAGAAAAAACGGGTTGTGGTCTCAGTTGTGTTGTTGAAGGTAGGCATGGCTTCTGCCCACTTGGTGAAGTAATAGACTACCATGATGATGTATTTGTGTCCATTGCTAGATGGAGGGTTGCAAGTCATGACATCTATGCCCCATTTGCAAAAGGGGTCGACAGTGATGACTGGGTGTAGAAGAGCAGGTGGTGCTCCTGCTTTGTTGGCGTAAAGCTGACATTTGTCACATTGCTTCATAGCATGAATACAATCATGAAACAAGGTAGGCCAAAAGTAACCGGCACGAATGATTTTCTGGGCAGTGGACATCCCTGAGAGGTGGCCTCCACAAGCGCCACTGTGGCAGTCATTCAAGACTCGATCTGCCTCGTCGATAGTCAAGCATCGACGGAGTACAGTGTCGACCCCTCGCCAATATAAACATCCCCGATGAGTAGGTAACATGGGGCTTGGTAAAGAATCCGTCGACGATCATCTCTAGAGAGGTGGTTTTCGAATTTTTGTGTTCAGAGGTAGACAAGAATATCATCGTACCAAGGGTCATCCGAGGGGATGTAAAAGAGATGTTTATGAGGGAAATGTCGTGATGAGCTCAGCAAGGATGAGGGAAACGTCATGATGAGCTCAGCGAGGATGAGGGATTTCTTTCTCTTGGGTGTTGATAATTCGAGGTCGTACTCCTGAAGGATGACGATCCATCGAGCAAATTTACCGTTAATTTGTCGATGACTGAGAAAGTATTGCATGGGGTTGGAATCTGCTATGACTTTGGTAGTTCGAATCATAATGTAATGGCGCAGCTTCTGGACTGTGAGGACAACTACAAGGGCTAGCTTCTCTTCATGATTGTATTTCAAGGGTGTCCCTGAAAGGTTTTTACTAATGTAGTAAATTACATGATCATGGTTGTCATCCCCTATTTGGATGAGAACTCCTGCTACTGAGACGACTGAGGTCGATATGTAGAGGATATAGTCACGGTTATAGTCAGGTGGACTAATCAATGGGGTGTTGGAGAGAGCTGTTTTAAGATCATCAAAAGAAGTTTGGGCATGTTCATCCCATTGGAATGGGATATCATGACGAAGTAAGCGAAGGAAGCTGTGTGCATGAGTAGCATAATCTGGGACAAAGCGCCATAAAAAGTTGGCTTTGCCTTGTAGGCTCTGCAGTTGGCGTAAATTCTAGGGGGGTGGAATTTCTGTGATGGCTTGGACTTTGAGGGGGTCGACGATAATGCCACGTTGGGAAACGATGAACCCAAGGAGGCACCCAACAGTGACGTAGAACACGCACTTGAGGGGGTTCAAGCGGATGTTGTATTGACGACACCTTTGGAAGATGATTCATAAATCATCGAGATGCTGAGTGCATTTCTTGGATCGAGCTGTGAGTTCATCCAAGTATGCGAGGATGATATGAGCCAGATCATGAAAAATGTATGTCATGGCGCATTGGAAAGTAGCGCCGATGTTTTTGAGGCCAAACAACATGACACGATATGCAAAAGTATCCCAGGGGGTAGTGAATGCGGTTTTGTACTGATCGACTGGGTGGATTTGGATTTGGTTGTATCCAGAGAAACCGTCCATGAAGGATAAAGCCTCATGGCCTATGCAATTATTGATAATTTGGTCGATGAAGGGTGTTGGAAAGTTGTCTTTGGGACAGACATGATTGAGATCGTGAAAATCCGTACAGACACGGATGGTGCCCTATTTTTTGTTAACGGGGATAGGGTTGGAGACCCATGATGTATAGGTGATGGGGTAGATGAACCCGATAGCACGTAATTTGTCAATCTTGTCTTTGATGGCTGTTTCTTTGGAGGGGTGTAGCGGGCATTGTTTTTGGTGAACCGGTGTGATATCAGACCAGGTGTCTATGCGATGTTCAACAATAGAGGGATCAAGACCAGGCATCTCTGTATATGACCAGGAAAAAATGTCTCGATATTCCTGGAAGAGATATTTGTAGGCAGTGATTTCTTCTGGAGAGCATGCGACGCCAATGGTGATTTCCTCTATGACTCCAGATTCGATGGAAATATCGATTTTGATGGTAGGGGAAATATTGGCCATATTGCCTTCTTCAAAAGCATCGAGGGTAGAGATAGGGTTATTGAACCAATATATATGCCCTGATGGGAGAAAATATTTGGTTTCGACTGCATATATGGGGTGTTGGTTAGGAGGCGTGAAGGCTTCCTGTGAAAGAAAGAGCACTCTGTGGTGGAGCGCATCCCATGGGCAATCGGGGGTAGTTAACTCCTCAAGGATATCTTCATCGCAGTGAAACTGTCGTGAATATAGGGGATCAGGAGGAGTGACAATAGTGACTGTCACTGTGTCGTTGTCTCCTGGTGGTAAAGAAGTAGAAGGATTGAGGCAAGGGGATTGTGATGGTTTGCTTGACATAAACCAAATATCGAGATATTGTGGGTTAAAAATGGTAGTCGGGCGTAAATTTTCGTAGGAAAATGAACTGGAGAATTGGGGGGATTTGGGGGTAAATTCTCGTATGAATCATCCAAGAACCATGGAGGATTAGGGAGTGCTTCAAACTCAGGGGAAATGATATGAAGAACCTCTAGTGATAGAGTAGGGTTAATCACCAATTCTGCAGGGGGGAGGTTAGGATTTTGAATCAGGGCCATTTGGCATTGTCTATATTCAATGATCATAGGACATTGATATGTGAAATGATCTAACGATTCACAGAGAGAACAAGGGCATCTAATACGTTCATTGATTGAGGTCATGACATAATGGATGTCAGTAACATTTGGTGAGGATGATGCAGATGGGGTGGGTTCTTGCTAAAAGCTCTGGCATACTGCTGTTAGTGTCTATCAAAATTGAGGTAGCACTGGATAATGGTGTGTATAATGGCCATATTATGAACAGATGGCGCAAGCAAATTTGGTTCGTAGTTCTTTTCTACTTGCGTTAGGGGAGGTAGCGACAATACTTGATGAAGTGACGAGTGGTGATGGTGATTGATTGAGTTGAATTAGATTGCGTAGCTCTGGTAAAGATGGGCATTTGTTGGTGGGGTGTCTGTGTTTCTCACATAGTGCGCAAGGAGGTTGGACACATGGGAGTAGGGGAGTGTTGGGATCTTTATTTTTTTGTCTGCCCCCAACTATAGCAGTGGTGCTAGTGAGTGAGGGTGCGGATGGTGCGGTGGGAGTAGGTACTGGAATCTGCATTGAGATTCCTTCAGTTTGAGGAGGGAGGGATGGTTGAGGGACCATGGCTGGTGGATGTAGATACCATACTGGGATTTCCAACACCATATTGGGAAGGGTAAGTGTTGGGGATACTTTAAAAGCTTGTATGCTTGGTGGAGGGTAAAAGAAGGGAATTTGAGTAAGATCTTGGGGGAGTGTCTCCCAAACCGGGATGTCTCCTTGAGGTAAGGTGGAATCAGGAACAAGTGAAGGCGGAAGGTTTTCAAGTAATTCCAAGGAAGGAGTTCTGCGACTAGTGGGATGTCAGATATAAGAGAGGCCTCATTGGGAGGAAGGGTGTTTCCAATTTCAGTTTCATTGGATGAGACGACACATACTTGATTGGAAGGATGAATGAGTGGTGGTGCTCCATGGTATGTCCCAAGCAAGGATGGGTCTTTGAAAATGTCGGGGCCCATATCGATGAGTGGGTAAGTATCGGGTTTAGTGTGGATAAAAAGGAGGATATTATCGATGTTGGCATAAGGGCTAGGCTCATAATGTGAAACCTGATCGATGGTAATGATCTTCCCATTATGCGGGAACATCATGGTTCGAAATACAAAAGAGGCAACTGCCTTCATAACATACATGTAGCTACGACTGAACAAGATATTGTAATCGAGGGGGGCATCAATAACCTCAATGTCAATGAGAATGGTTATTCCCTCGAGTTCGATGGGGACATTTTGGAAGAGCCCTTCGGGAGAAGATGGTCGTCCATCATAAGCTCTGAAGCTAATGGCCGATGGTATGAGTTTCGGGGAACCAAGTTTTTTCTATACAGATTTGGACATGATGCATGTGGATGCAACTTCATCAATGATGCATCTATGAGTTGTAATGTTCCAGATTTTAACTAGTATTTGAAAAGCAATAAGAGCGGGGAGGCGAGGTTCTCCGCTGTCGAGATAAAATGTGATGAGTCGGGTATTTGTAGGGTCGACTACCCCAGGGCAGAAAGTAATGACTTCTGCTGAGTGGGGCAAGTTTGAAGGACTTCTAAGACTAACATGGCAACCGAAGATTGTGTCAAGTCATCGACCAAAATGTAATTATGAGCCGCCCTAGCCTGAGGGTTGTGGACATTCCTGCGTAATGGGATGCAAGGAATACGGAAGGGGGTTTCAGTATTAGGACAAGGAATCATCAATGGGGGTCCAGTTGTAACTGGGGGTGCTTCCAAGGTGGTATGAGAAGACTCAAGGGGTGTGCTATATTGACGACTGCATGTTTGTAGAAGGACTTCATCCTCACTGGTGAGGAGGATAGTGCGATATGCAGGATTGCCTGGATTGGGATATTGTCCCAACTGTGGTGGGGTAGGTTGCATGTCTTGTTGGGTGTTCATCACCCCTTGGTGTGGAATGGGGTTTTGCAATACGGCTAGGGGTGGTTACTGTACATATGTTGTGGGGCCTGCTGAGGGGAAGGTTGTGCTGGAGGACGTGGTCCATTCACAGAGTCTTTCATCCACTTAAAGTCAGTGATTTGGGGGCAATGGTGAGTACAGTGACCAAACTCACCGCAAAGGGCATAAGGGAAGTTGGTGTGAAGGTTGTTGTTATTTTTCCCTTGGCGTTTGCTATTATTGCCTCCATGAGGGTTCTGGTTCCCTGGATTCTGGTTGCCCCCAATGGGTTGGTTTTGTTGGAGATGATTCCCTCCTTGCCCTGGGTTATTATTGTTTCAGTTTTTTTCTTTCTTTTTGGAATTATTTGGCTGATGGGTTGGATTGGCCATATTCAATTGTTCAAAATTTTGATATTACTGAATGGGAGAGGGCTGAACAAAATTAACCCCAGCGTGTGGGTGTCCTTGTGGTGGAGCCATGGCCTGTGGAAGACCAGGAAATGGAAAGTATGGATTATTTTGTGGCAATGATCCGTAAGGTACATAGGAAGGCGTGGTGCTTTCACTAGTGCTTAGGGTATAGGTTGAGGTAGACAGAGTACCAAAACTAGGCTGGAAAGGTGGGCATATTGTGGGTGCCGATGGGGGTCCACTTATGGGTGGAGGTAGGGCAACAGGGCATGGTTGTTGGTAAGGGGGAGGAGGATAATAAGGGATTCCTCCATATGCCGACAGATATCGGGGTATGCCATACATAGGTGGTTGTTGAGGTTGTTGGTTGTGGTGTGTGGTGTTACCAATCAATCCATCTATTGAGTGAGACATCCCAGGCTTGTCTTGGCCGAAGGGCACTGGTCGCGGGACGTCCGGGAGCACTGTATATAGGTACCTAGACTGTGCGTAAATGAGTTCGAACTACTGGGTATTTCTAATGGCTTCTTCTTCAGACTTGGGGAAGGTGGCAGCCACATCTTTAGCAAGGAGGGAAACAAGTGATTTAAGAAACCAATTGAGACATTGTTGTGGGGTAGCATCACCATTGCAGAGACTGTGTCGTCGACGCCATTCGTGAATGTGGTCAGCGATGTGTATGGAGGAGGTTTGTTTAAATTCTGAGAGCAGTTCAAGGCCATTGTCATGATGAAATGGTAGTTGAAAGGAGGTAAAAAATGCTTTGGCCAAGGATTCAAAGGTCACATGGGACCCACATTTTTTGTCTACATACCACTTAGCTGATGGGCTAGTGAGTGTACGTTGAAATAATCTCAAACGGATGAAATCGTCCATGATGCTATTTGAAGAGCACCATAAATGAAAAGTCATGATATGGTTGGCAGGGTCATCTCCCGCTTTTCCTTCAAACTTGGGGATGTCTGAAGGTAGTTTGGTAGGCATTGCAGGCCATGTGGGGTTGTGTGATATAGGATCATTGGTGAGTTTAGTCAAATTCAGTATGTTGAGGGAAGCCAAGTATGGCATGTGGGGTGGTGGCGGAGGATTAGTTCCGACCATAGTTTCAGTGGTTTGGGTACCTGACCCTTGAAGGGGACTAGGTGGGTTTGTACTTTCCCCTTGAGAAGAAGTTGGGCCCCCGCTTCCGTGTAAAGGAGAGTGAGTGGATGGTTGATCTTGGGAAGTGGACCCAAGTAAAATGGAACCAAGCAAAGATGATCCAAAAAAAGTAGTGCTCACTGGAGTGTGAGACGGTGGAGCCGATGAGTTGGCAAGACTAGGAACTCCCCCTAGAATAGGAGGGAGATTTAGCAAGCGTTTGGAATGACGAGAATTCTGTGGGTCCCCTATGATGTCCGACTAGATAAGTGAATGTGTGCAAATGGTGATGAGAGCAATAAATGAACACGAGTCTTTGCCGTGATTTTCAAACCTTTACAATATATTTCACAATCAGATGTAATCACAAGGGAATCATACATAAAGCAATTGATACAGAAACATACATGTGGATAGGTGGTTTTTGTCCATGTGGGAGAACAAAGAAAAAAAATGCTCGTGTCCTAAAATATGTATTGTCTTTCCTCTCAAATAGCACTGGACCTTCCAATAGCACTCGACAGTGGGGTCTGAAGTCACCAGAAGAGAAACTAGTGAAGGATGAAGTAATCAATTATAATGAGGGGTAGAGGGGGCATATCTCGAAAGAGATGGCGATATTTCCCAATAGCCACACAAAATCCGATCAAGGTGCAATTGCAGCCCACAATTGCCACCTGGGTAGATGTCCTAAAATTTGGTCACTAGGTACGTCGGTCAAAGTGTGGCATTTAGATTTTTGGCCTCAAAAATGGGTCACGGGATGGATCCCATCCAAGAGGTGGGTGCCTCAAGGGGGGATGCGCAGAACAACCGGACCTCGGCCTTCAACCCTTCACGGGTATCTCCCTACCTTAGGGTGTAGGAACACTTGACTTTGAGGATTTAAAAGTTCCCTATTTGTCAACTTCTACTATTTTGATGATGTGAGAACCAGGTAACGAGGATTTATTTGGATGTCTATCCCCGAGATCCTACCTAGACTAAATTTTTTTTTTTGGTACCTCCTATGGAGGAAAAATTTGTGAGTTTTTAGAAAGATTTTAGGTGTGGTTGTTTGAGAGATTGGGGGTGTGAACCAACCTCATTGAAATTAAGTGGGAGTGGATAGTCTCGTCAAGAAAAAAAGGTGGGGCATTTCGGAATCCCAATGGAGGAAACTTACTTCAACCTCCAATATTTCTAGATAAGACTATGTGAGTGATTGGTGAAATTTGTGTGTGAACAAGTGAAAGTGTGCCAATTTTTAATAATTTAGGTGTCACCTTGCTGCATGTGGACTTCGCTTGGTCCTTACAAGTGTCGATTACCTAAGTTACTATGTGTAATTTGTACAAACCTTGCAGAATTTTAAAATCCCTAGGAAACTAACATGTGGACATGTGGGTCCTTACCAAACCTTTAACTCCCTATTGTGATTTTATCTAAGAAAGCTTTGAAACTATCCTAGATTGTGCACATGTGGGCATGTATGGGCCCATTACAAAACCTTTAAACTTCCCTAGTGATTTAATCTAAGAAAGTAAATTTCAACACTATCCTATCTTTGTAGCATGTGGGCATGTATGGGCCCTTACAATATTAAGATGTGTTTGAAAAAATAAACTAAGAGGAGTCCCGAGGGGGCTGTTGTCCTCTCCTAAAGATTTTATCTTTTTTAAGGGAGATGAAATTTTCCTTCAACCTCTTTCTAATTCTCAAGATCGCTTTGGGGTACGAGAGAAGAGAATAATCAATGATTGATATCCAATTTATGGTCCCAATGCAAGTTTTATATGTGATGTAGAATGATTCCAACTTAACTTTAGTCAAAGCAAGCCATCCATGTGGAAAAACGACAAAAAAGAGGAAAAGTTATGATTTTAACCCCTAAGTGACTATGTTTTGACTAATCCCTTTATATGGAGAGGGAATGTAAGTGTGGTGCAGATTACAATGTGCATGGAATCAATTTTAAGAAGGCTATGGGCCCTCCACAGATCACAAAAATCTTACAATGTGTGTTTTTCTGCACAGGTGCGCGGGTCTCAGAGTAGACAGAGGTGCTGTGAGCGCCAATGGGTGAACTGAAAGGGACTCTTGGGCGCTGGTGCACAGACGAAACTGAACAATATATCAGTTTGAGCACATGTGCACTGAAGATGCGTTTGTGGGCTAAAACATGTGCGCATTGTCTATTACACGACCATGAAGAAAATTTCGAATGAAATTCTCTTTGTTCATCTTTGAATTTGGCTTTTTGTAGGTTGGCTTGGGCCGGTTATGGTCCCTGCAAGTTTAAAGAAACAAAAAGAAGAGCTAAAATAACCCAAATGGGGTAGGAAATTGATACCTTTCCCTATTGGAGTCACCAATATGTTGCATCTCTTTTGTCATTGAAATGAGCAAAACATAAGTGCTTACAAGCCCAGTTGGGTTAGATAGGCAAGACAACAGTGAAGATAAGAGTTAGAAACAATAAACATGTAATATAAAGAAAAGATTAAACTAAGAAAAATAACAAAAATTAAACTAGAGTGCACAAGGACATTAGAACAAAGAACAAACAAAACTCATGCCACCAATGGAAAGGATTGTATTAGTGGAAAGAAAACACAAAAGAGAAAGGGAGACTTTGGGTCCCTTCTTCCTCCAAGGGAGGGCTCTTGAACCCCCAAGATTAAGCTCTTATTACAACTTGAAAAATTGAAAGAAATGGTGAAAGAATCTCAAGCTAATTCATCCAAAAGGTGATGTGAATAGATCCAATGAAATACTGTTTGTATGCTCTTGACAAGGAAAGAGGATCCTCCAAGAGAATATAGGTAGCATAACAATACAAATGAATTCCTTGAAAATGCAATGCACCCATGGCCTCTTTTTATAGCATATATTTGAGGCATTACCTAACCAACATTTAGTTTGAACAAGGGGCCATTTAGGCACCCTTAGGTCTTTGACCAACCACCCAGCCAGATTCAGCTGAGATTTGGATGTCAAATCGACTTGGAAGCTAAACTAGAAGTGGGTGGGAAGCCGAGCAACATCATAGATGCGTCGTTCTGAGGTGTGCACGGTTTTTCGATTCCATTGTCGCGCCTAGGGCACATGTGTGTGTTTCTGGCATTTTCGACTGGCACACGTGCACGCGCTTCCTGCATATTCTTAGCACATGTTGATTTTATAACTGGTTGTATATTTTTAGACCTTTTGAAAATGAATTTTTTGTGATTTTGGGTCCATGGGTGAACTAATGGCTATTTGAAGATGTTGGATTCCTGTAACCATTTGTGAATGAAATTTCAGTGATACCAATAATATTTCTCTATTATCGCCCCTCCACCCCCAAATATGTATTTGGAGGGGGGGAGATAATAGGGAAACATTCTGAATATTTCCCTATGAGGGTGAGATAATTGGGGGGGGGGGAAGGGATATAATATGGAAATATGATTAATATTTCCTTATTATCCCCCTAAATAATATTTCCCTATTATCTCCTCCACCCCTGAGGGTGGGGTGGGGGGTGAGATAATAGATAAATATTATTAATATTTCCATATTTCTCTATTATCTCTCCCCCACCACCACTCTATTATCTCACCCCCACTCGTGTAATATTTCCATGTTATATTTCCCCCACCCTCTAAGGGAGAGATAATAGGGAATTATTATTAATATTTCCCTACTATCTCCCCCCCACCTGAGGGGGTGGGGGGAGATAATAGGGAAATATTACATGAGGGAGAGGGAGAGGGAGAGATAATAGGGAAATATTAGCGGGTGGGGGTGTGGGAGAGATAATATGGAAATATTAATAATATTAGAGGGTAGATGTGGGGGTGAGATGATAAGGAAACATTAATAATATTAGAGGTTGGAGGTGGGGGATAGATAATAGGGAGATATTATTAATATTTCCCTATTATCTCTCCCCCACCTCCAACCTCTGGGTGGGAGTGGGGGGAGAGATAATATTATTTAGGGAAATATTATTGAGGGTGGCTGTGGGGTAGATATAATATGGAAATATTATTGATATTTCCCTATTATCTCTCCCCCACCCCCACCCTCAATAGTTTTTCCCTACTATCTCCCACTCTCACCCCATCCTCATGAGGGTGGGGGTGCGTGGGGGAGATAGTAGGGAAACATTATTGAGGGTGGGGGTCAGGGTGGGGGTGGGGGAGAGATAATAAGGAAATATCAATAATATTTCCATATTATCTCTACCCCAGCGCCACCCTTAATAATATTTCCCTAAATAATTCCCTAATATCTCTCTCCCACCCCCACCCACAATAATATTTCCCTATTATCTTTCCCCCACCCCCACCCTCCCATGAGGGTGGGGGTGCAGCGGGGATATAGTAGGGAAACATTATTGAGGGTGGAGGTGGGGGAGAGATAATAGGGAGTTATCAATACTATCTACCTAATATCTCTACCCCACCCCCACCCTCAATAATATTTCCTTATTATCTCTCCCCCAACCCCACCCCCACCCACAATAATATTTTCCTATTATCTCCCCCTAGCCCCACCTTCAATAATATTTCCCTACTATCTCCCTCCCACCCCTATGGAAATAGTATTAATATTTCCCTATTATATTTACCTCACCCTCACCCTCATGTAATAATTCCATATTATCTCCCCCCCATCCTCACAGGGAAATATTAGAGAAAACAAACATGAGGGTGGGGGTGCGGGGGTAATATTAGAGAAAACATACAGGGGGGGTAGTATTAGAGAAAACATATATGAGGGTGAGGGTGGGGGTAGGGGTGAGGGGAGATAATAGGGAAATATTATTGAGGGTGGGGATGAGGGTGAGATAATAGGGAATTATTATTAATATTTCACTATTATCTCCCCCTCGAGTGAATCCCCCACCCTTATGAGGGTGGAGGTGGGGATAATAGGAAAATATTATTAATATTACATGAGGTTAGGCGTGGTGGAGAGATAATATGGGGAATATTAATAATATTTTCCTATTATCTCTACCCCCACTCCCACCCTCATGTAATATTTCCCTATTATCTCCCCCTACCCCCACCCACCCTCATGAGGGTGGGGGTGGGAGTGAGATAATAAGGAAATATTATTAATGGTGGGGGTGGGGGTGAGATAACAGGGAAATTACCCCACCCTCATGGGAGTGGGGGTGTGATAATAGGGTAATATTATTATTGGTGGGGGTGAGAGAATAGGGAATTACCCCACCATCATAGGGGTGGGGGTGATATAATAGAGAAATATTATTAAGGGTGGGCATGGGGTCAAATAACAGGAAAATTACTCCACCCTCAAGGGGGTGGGGTGGGGGTGAGATAATAGGGAAATATTAATATTGGGGTGGTGGTGGGGTGAGATAACAGAAAAATTACATGACCCTCAAGGGGGTGGGGTGATTTCCCTATTATAATACTCCACCCCATTAATTTTATTGAATTATGATTTTGTGATAAATAAACAAATGTTTATATTTTTTTATTGAATTTAATAGTATCAAAAAATTATTTCTGAAATACATTATTTTAAAATAATTAAAACAAAAATTTATATTAAAAACAATTAATTTTATATGTGAATTAAATTAAATCATACATACATTAAATTTAAAATTCTTATATTGTCATTCTATTTTACTCACTTTGAAAAATTATCTCATTTTTTATCTCATTGTATGAGATATAAAAAAAAATTACATAATATAAAGATAGTGCACCTAGCTTTCATCGCACCATTATAATTTTATGAAAAAGTTGTTCTCATCGCACCATTATAATTTTATGAAAAAGTTGTTCCTTAACTTTTTAAGGCATATAATTAATTACTTACTCTTCAACTAACTAATAGGTAGTTCCCCAACCAAAAAATGTTTCCAAAAATGGGAAAGAATATATGACAATGAAAGAACAAGTTGTATTGCAATATTCTATTTCGAATCACTTACTTTTTGCATGGAAAGTGGAGTGAACATTGTGTATATATATTTCATTTGGTTGTTAAGTTTTTCGTTGGATACTTTATGAAGAATATTTTGTATGTACTATATTATGATGCATATTTTGTCTGTACTATATTTCTAGGTTTCTTATGTAAAGTTTTTATGTGGAGGTATAAAATGAAAGCTAATGTAATAAATTTTATTTATGATATTTTTTTCTTAATTAACCAATTTTCCATGATGAAAGAGTGATATAAGTATTAATAAGTAATCTAAATAAAAATTAATAAATAAATGTTTAATTGTATTAAGTATATTAGAATTATAAAGAAATAGAATCTCACGTTTCTTAAACATGGTTTTTTTATCATTTATTGACCCTTATTCTTTGTATATAAGATTACACAATATGTAAGGATCAGGGTTGTTTTATTTGTGCCTTAGAATTGAAGGAATATTTCTTCTCATGCTCTATTATGTATGGATGAGGGTTGTTTTATTTGTGCCCGAGACTTGAAAGAATATTGCTTCTCATGCTCTAGTCTTGTAGAGTTCATGCTAGTTGAAAACAACCATAATGGACATTTCTCATTAAAGTGCATATGGTAGTAGTTATTTGGGTCCCTACTACATATGATAGTTGGTATCTGGGTCCCTACTAACCATTGTAGGAGGTCTTTCTACTAATTTTTAGATATATTGATGTTATCCTATGCTAAGATATCAAAGCAGACTACTCTAATACCACTGATGCATATTATGCTGAGAAGGAAATGAGATACGAACAAGACGATAACAAACAACACAAAAGTATAGAGAAACTCATCTTCTATTGAAAAATAACAGAATACAAACTGGATAGAATGGTGGTAGATTATATCTAAAGAGAAAAATATGTTGGCTAATTTTCATTCGCAACAAGCTTCACATCACACTCCATTGCATGCTTAAAGGACCTTCTTCACCTTGATTATATTTGAGAGAGTGAGAGGAGAATAATTCTCATGATGCATGTGGGATAAATTGTTCTAAGTTTACAAAATGCCATAGGCATGTAAAACACTAGGACTTCTAGGGAGGCCACCCATCACAATACTACTCTAGTCCAAGTGCGCTCAACTATTGAGTTCTAATGGGATATGGTGAATTAATGTTGTAGGAATTACATTACATTGAAAATGGAAATGACATTACATTCCTTGTCAAAGAGGTGAATATCATGGTTTATCAAAACCATAGGCTCGGAAATGTTGATTTAGTGAAAAAGGTGGATGGCCACCGAGATCTACCTGGATCAATAGGATTTAATTATATCTGTTTGGGTTTGAAGAAGAGAGATTTCTTGTAATTCTACATATAAGTTAATCGTTAATCATGTCATATCATATCCCTAATTCAAAAGTGGAAATAAAGATGGAATACTAATGATGATTCGGTCAATGTTCCAATTATAGTTATTTCCCCATGTTCAAATTTGTTTCAAATAATTGTTCTATCTGTTATTCAATATTTGATATTTAAATTTGTTGTAAATTAGCCATGGGATATCTGGACTTTTCTTCCAAAGCATAGAAGAATAATTGTCCCTGGTTTCTAATCCTGGATTATTCACCTAACTTGGCCATTCCTCCAGCACTAATCATAGTGCAACCTAGAGAAAATGAGTCTGTCTTAGGGAATGTCTACCCTTGATTGATGAAACTGGACCATTCACCTAACTAGGCCATTCCTCCATCACTAATAATAGTGCAACCTGGAGAGAATGAGTCTTCCCTAGGGAGTGACAGTTTGGACTATTTCCTATGGAAATGACTGTCCTCCACCAACCTCCAAAAATGGACCATTCTTCAAAACTGCTCACAAATGTGAATTTCTAAAGAATGACTTCCTGGAGAGGAAGACCATTCTACTTGACCACTACTCAGAGTGACCTCCAAGAAGAATGACTGTCCTAGAAAATTCACCCACACTGGCCACAAGGGGAATTGTTGTCCATGATACATCAACAATCTATGGGACCATTTTCATTACGAAAATGATTGTATGATCTGGACCATTTTCCAAAATATAAAATGCCTTTTCGTCATAAATCTCGAACCACTTTCCGAACTGGAAAGGAACTGCCCATCCTGGACCATTTTTTGAACTAGAAAATGATTGCCCATAAATCAATAACATATCACTTCTCCCTCCCAACCTGGGAGTAATCACTTCATTTTCCAATAAGGAAGTTGTCTCCACGACAGGGATGATTTTAAGGATGGAAATTTATTTTAAAATGTAGAAACCTTGACAAATCTTACTAATCCTTCATATGCCAAATATAAATGTTTGGTGATATTTTTGTAAAAACATTCAAATTTCTAATGATTTTATATAGTTTGTATAAAATTTTAGCGATTTTTAAGGTAAAATAATTTTATCCTATAGAATTTGGGCGAATCGTTTTTAGAATAGCAAATCTTTCTTTTGGAAAAACCATGGAAAATTAGCCCATAAGAGAAATTTAGCCCCTAAAATCATCCCTGCTCCACGAGCCTCAACTTGTCTCTTAAGTACACAAAATTTTCATCTTGGACAAAGGCTTTACTAAAATATATGTTATCTGGTCATCTCTAGAGATATACTAGAGAGACACTTCTCTATTCTGGACTTTATCATGAAGAATATAATGCTATATTTCAATGTACTTCGGCCTATCATGGAACACATTTTCTCTGAAATATTCGCATAGCTCTGATTAACATATCATGGTCAAATTCAACACTTGATCAGATGGTCTAGAAATAAACTTACAGAACCACATCACAAGCTAAAATATACTCTGCTTCTATAGTGTTGATTGCGATAGACTTTTGTTTCCTGCTAACCCATGACATTATGACAAAGCTCAAACTAAAACATATCCAAGTATCACTTCTTCTATCATCTGCACTCCCTGTCCAATCTGAATTGATAAATTCATGTAGATGTATGTCATAATTTAAACGTACCAAAAAAAACATATCCGGCTGAGTATTCTCCAAATACATTAACGAGCCAAATTGTCAATACAGAGATGGGTCTAATAGATTAGAGTCTCTCAAATTCTTTAGATTTGTCATCATGGGAGTTTTCCATGGATTAGAAATCCATCATCCCAAACTTCTGAGTAACCATTCTAATACACTTTCTCTGTCATAGGAATTTTTCACCATTCTTATGTTGTATATGAGATACTCTACGTCAAGTTGCTTAAATCCATACCAGGTCTTCGTCTATCTTCATACACGGGTCTCTTTCTTGTATATGCTTCTTTCTTAATTTTCTTTATTGGGAAGAACAATATTTTACATGGATACTACAAGAGGTATATTTGGTTTATTGGAACAAGTTGTCATCATAGTCTTCTCCCTCCTTTTGGAAGAACCTCTAGTTTTGAATCTCACAATGCTTCCATTCATAAGTCTTTTTCACATTTTCTTACATATATTGTTCTTCATCACAACTTCCATTTCTTATGCTTGATTGCTTCTAGTGGGTTCAAACCAAGATGGTAGTCTTATGTTTCTTGGTATAATAACTTGTTCAATTGGTTTTTATGACTTTTCTTCCTTTCTTGAAATCTTCATGTTCTTCCTCATCTTCAATTTTGGAGTCCATGGAATATTATATAGATTCTATGCCCTTCCTTTTTGAAGGTTCCAACTTCTTCTTTTCATCATAGGAGCATAAATGTAGATGGATAACCAAGGATATTCAGAGCTTCTTGAAGAAGAATTCTTCTAAACACGTGTTGTTTATCATGGATTCTACTTTCAATGGGAACATGGATAGATACTTCATAATATTCATGGATTATTTAATGGATCATATCATTTAGGATTAGCTCCCTCCTAATATCGGATTCATGCATGAATGCATGCTCTTATTTTGGAATTATGAAATCAAATAATTCCATATAAGAGAATCCATGCTTCCGTTTGCATCCTTATTACTTTCTCCAAAGTGTCACAAGTCTTATTCTAGTTTCCTCTTAATTACAGACTTCTTTCTGGTATGACTCTTTCTGGGTCTCTTCAAGTTTGATTCTGATTTCGGCCTATCTGGTAGTTGTTACTTACATAACATATTCCTCAGGAATTTGTCACCAAATATTGTCTATCTACTTCATCCTTTTCGTGTACATTACTTGACTTATAGTCATAGCAATTATTATCTTGTTATTTGTCCATAGGCATTGTTTCACTAATCATGTTATCTTCTAAGAAATAGATATGAATGATATGTACAGGAACTATGTAAACATGGTATGTACAAGAAATATGTTATAGAAGAATATTGTTACCTTGACTAGAAGAAGAAATTTGATTCATCTTGCTTAACTTTCTTTTAGGTTTCCTTTTCTTTGACAATTGTTGCTTTGTCTGTTTCCTTCCTTAAGCCAAACTTCTTCTTATTCCTAAAATTATTGAATTTTGTTGTGAAGGCTTGATCATCATATTTCTTTTTGGATTTCTCTTTTGTGATAATCCTTGATTCTTCTTGTGCACAACAAGTCCAAAGTTCTTCAAATGTGAGATACTCCTTTCTTGTGTTCATGCTTGTGACAAATGCATCCCATGTATTGTGAAGGCTATTGAGTACTATATTAATCAGTTCCTTGAAATGATTTCTTCAATATCTTGTAGTTGATATCTTAAGTAATATATTCTCACGAAGTATGATGCTATGCTATCATCATAATTCATTTTCATGTCAAAGAGCTCATTTTTCAGACCCATTACCTGTCCAATATTTCTGATTGAAAAGATGCTAGTTACAACATTGTACATCTTCTTATATGTGTCAAGATGAGAAATGTAGGGTATCAAGTGGTATTTTAAAGAGTCCACTATGATAATCATAGAATTGGTGTCATTTTCCTTGAACGTCTCCATAACTGCAACGTTCTGAGGTTCCTTCTCTTTTCCCGCTTCAAACTGTGGTTCCATGATATTTCCTTTCACTAGATCCAACACTTTTATTCTTGGCAAGGATGAGGTCAATCCTTGTCTTCCATTCTCTGAAGTTAGAATCCCCTTCTAACTTGTTTTATGACTTCATAGAGTAAGTCATTACTACTTTGACTTGGTCAAACTTTGAATTTTGACAAAAAAATCATACTTGACATCTTGGCTTGCTGAGAGTACTAAGAGTTGTGCTAGGCTAGGGAACACTAAGATATCCAGAAATTAGGTCAATATATTCACTTAAGGTGCCTTAACAACAGGGTTAGGGTTTCGTTGTTGTTGCAAAACTTTGACTGCAACTGCAACTGTAATTGAGCAAATCCTCCCAATATGTCTTCCATCAGTTAGACTGTCCGAAGATAGCGTGGGCCCATAACCTGTTATAATAATAGGTGTGCTCATTTCACCATAGACAATATAGCAATATTGTCACCCAACCATAGGCATAAAGGCCACCCTCGAGCACCTTAACCTTGACAGAGATAATGATTATGGAAGCAAACCCTAAAAATGATAGCCAATCAAGGTAGTGTACCTCTCCCGAGATCTAGCCTACTAGAAAGAAAGTCCAAACCATAACCAAAGAGAAAGTCCAAGCCAAAACCGAAAATGCCAGTTGCAGTAGCTACAACTACAACTCCTCTCCAGATTTGTGCACCACTGGTCTTATGCAGTTGTGAGAGAGTGTGTGTAAAAATGAGCTCTAGCTCCCTCTATTTATACTACTCCAAGTCACCTAATTGTTCTCACTTCTCTTCCTGGAGGATAATAACTTAATAATAAAAATTCTCTTGAGCCGACTTGTCTCCTAGGGTTATTATCTAACGTTTTACTATTTCTCTTGCTTCCCAGAATATTCTAGTCTTGTCAGAGGTTACACGTGGAGGTTAATACATCCCACAACTACCATAATATCAACACCCTGACCCTCATGGGGGTTGATATAATAAAGAAATATCATATTATCTCCTCCCCACCCCCATCCCCATGCCCACCCCCATCCCCATGCCCAACCTCCCCACCCTCACAGAGTAGGGGGAGGGTGGAGATAATAGGGAAATATTATTAATATTTCCCTTTTATCTTCCCCCACCTTCACCCTCACCCTCAAGGGGTGGGGGTGAGATAATAGGGAAATACTAATGGTGGAGGGGATATTATTAATATTTCCCTATTATCCCGACCCCCCCACCCTCATTAATATTTCCCTATTATCTCCATTCCACCCCCCACCCTCATTAATATTTCCCTATTATATCCTCCCACACGCAGGTAGGGGTGAGAGGAGATAATAAGGAAATATTATTTACTCCCCCACATGAGGGTGGGGTTGGGGTGAGATAATAGGGAAATATTATTAATATTTCCCTATTATCTCCCACCACCCCGACCCTCATGAGGGTGGAGATAATAGATAAATATCCTATTATCTCCTCCCCACCCTCATGAGGGCAGGGGGTGTTAAGCCCTAAATAGTGGCTCATTACCCCTTAATTGGGGCATATTACATTAGTAATGTTATTTTATTTATGTTGGTTTTATTCCATTAGTTGTAATTATACCTCCTAGTCTCCTATATATACCAAGG
>ML777836.1:208196-264761 GCA_009831015.1 Picea engelmannii
TTTGATAATAGAAACCTGTGAAACAAAAAGAAACCTAAATTAATAACCTAAAAATTGTGAATAAAACAAAATCTAGAAAAATAAAAAATGAATTTAAACTAACTATAACTTATAAACAAACATTGTTTATAATTTGTTTTCAAGAATGATATAGAATCTTCAAGTTAATGAAGAAAAAATATTAATTTTAGTTTTTACAAAATCAAACAAATGATAGATAATTCTTTTATTATTATTATTTTGAAATGAGATGCAAAATGAAAAAAGAATTTAATTAATTAACATCACCAAATGATTTCATGAAAATGAGAAATCAACCAAGACATTATTTGATGAAATATTGAACACATTATTCAAAATAGTCAAACTTGCTAATGAGCAAAAGAATGAACACATAATCATAATTTAAACGAGAGTAAACATTTGATAAAAAATAACGTTTTTGTTTAAATTGAGATTTTTATGCTCGTTTCTAACTTTTGACATATACTCTTGTAATAAATGTCTCATACTATACTGAATGTCTTAAGTTTGTCTCAAAGCAAGCCAAGCCATAGAACTATTTGAAAAGGTTGATTCTGTAGCTCATTTTAATTATCAAGATTTTAATAGGGGCCCTTTAAATTTTGTAAAAATATAGGGGGAGTTGTTGGGGCCCAACACGGACCTGGAGAGGGCTCTCTCGGTAAACTTCGTCTCGATACAGGATATGTCTTTAAGTAGTTGGCTATATTTAACACCTTTGAATAATAATTTTCTGGTTATATTGGCGCAAGAGAGTAATACCTTGGGCTATGGATTCGGTTTAAGAAAACAATAGAAACAAATGACTCAGTGACTGAACTTGAGAGGATAAAGGCTAAGCGAGCAATAGTCTTTAGTTTAAAATCATTGTGTGTGGTGGGGAGAAAAATGCATGAAGTAACTTGGAGCACCTCTGAGGATGAGTTCGGAGTTAACTTAGAGGAAAAAAGTTTACCTGAATGGCGTGAATCCCAGGGCGTCGCGCAACGAATCCCAGGTTCAAAATTACATTCTTATTTAGACAGAAATAGATATGAATAAAGAACATAGGAAGTAAATACACAAATAAAGGAAACAATACATCCGACTGCTACAATTAGAATCTTTTCATTAAATCTTCAGGACTTTTGCATTAAATTTCAATCGAACTCAAACTACATTCAATAGTCACTGTCTATACTAATTTTTCCAACCAACATGGATTACATTGAAAAGATAAAATATATAGGCAAGGGCACCGCTTGGGCTTCCCTGCACTCTAGCTACTGTCCCTAGAATCTAGGAAACTGACTCTTCTATGCTAAATGACTCTTCGCATGATGCCTTTCCAAAAATAGAAAACAACTGCATCTGGTCACATCAGGACTACTTGTATTCTGCCACAGGAATTCAGTTATCAACAAGGTTTCGTCATGGGGAGGGTGATGTGTCAATGCCTTATTTCAACGAGTTATCTGAACTATCAAGTATTCTGACAGGCTCCCACCATCTACTGTAAAAACCTTGATTTCTGTCGCACGCTGATTTGTTGGGGTGCATGAGCGACGAGTGGCTACTGACTGTCGTGACCTTTACCAAAATGAAAAAACCGTCTAAGGTAAATGCCTCCTTCAAAACTGTCAAGATCTGTGCTCAGTTTGATGATACGAGAATGAACATAGTTAATCATGTTTCTTCTGCGCGTTGGCAAGAGTTATGTGAAATGTCTCCTCGGTCGCTTAACATTCTTTGAAATGCTTCGCATTCCTTTCTTCTGACAACCTCTATGTTTCATGCAGTTGTATAATTGTATCTTGCACCTCTCTGAGCTGTCTCTTGAGCCACATCATGTTTCCTTCGCAGCCTTGTGATGCTAACACTTCAAGGGTCTTTTCTACTAACTGTTGTCTCAGTTCCCTATTTTCCTGGTAATGTTCGGCGATAGCAAGTTGCACTTGTTTCAACTATTGATATGGCTCTTGAACATTAGTGCCCATGACATCTATCCCCCTTGTTCTGCTCCATCTTTCTCGATTTGTACATTCGACAGGTTCTAGCCAAATAGCATGCATAAGTAATTCTTCGGCAACCGATCTTGCATGCGACTTGTTTGGGACTTGGGTTTCCCCATCTTCCTTGTTATTCCTTGGTCTGCCCCTTCTCCGGGGTATCTGTTGTTGGAGATACATGGCTTCTAACGTCCTTCCTTCCTACACATATTCTTCCACTCCAGGCTGCATGCGGTGTGATATCATCGTTTCCACGGGTAGAGGTAAAACTCCCTTTGGATCCTTGGGGGTGCATGCCATGAGTAAGAATGAATCCCAGTCACTTTGGGGCTCGGGCCTGGTGCTTCTGCCACTTCGTACACCCTTTCTTATGTTTTGGGAGGTTTCCATGGTGCAACCTGTATTTTTCTTGCGTGTGGTAAATCTGGTAAGGGCCCAAGGTAGAAAATTTGATCGACCTGGGCTTGCGAGGAAATATTATGAACAATGCATAAACCCGATTTTCCAATCAAATGCATGCAAAGAATATGGAATTTATAACAGAGCAAGCGGGAGGAGGAAACATGCCAAGGAACACTGAATTCATGGCAATTGGATGTTTCGAAATGGACTACAGATTTTCCATAGAACATCCGTGCATGTAAAGTACAGCTGATAAGAGCTGCAGAGCATACATGATACGAACGCCAAGATTTTTCATTCTTCCAGCCTTCATAATGAGTCAATAATGGTTACTGCACTTGCCGACAAGACTTCTATTAACAACTTGCCTAGACTTGGGGCATGTAGAAACTCCTTTTTTTTACAGGACCTGACTCTTTGGGAAGAAACTCATACTATTTACGCATGTTTGGACTCTGACATCCCTTCCCAAATCCAAGGGCCAACCGACCACCTGTTGACTTCAACACCTTTGTTGTTACGTACCTGTCCTCACATGCTTTGACACATGGGCCATAACTTGACTAAAACTGACTCTAGATGAAGAGAAAAATGGTGGTGCTAACAGTTTGCATAAGCTCAAATACTACATGGATTAATAGAACACAAAAATTTAAAGCAAACAACAAAACTATTGGGTTTTCGAGATGCTAAACATACAAATTTACATGAGAATGTATCAAAATCATTATATTTATTTGGAAAATCAAGAAAACGCAATATCAAATCTTCTCATAGGGGAACTGCAACTATTGTTGTGGCACTAGGGACTTCAAAAATTTGAATGGTGATAATGATGTCAAAATGGTTCCATGTTTCAAGAAAAAAATTACAAAGGCATACTAAATCTAGGTTCTGTATAGATGAAAATGATCAAGTTGTGTGTTGGGATCTTGTTCAAATAAAACCCTACCAAGATAGACTTCCAAAAGGAATTAGAGAAGTGGTAGAGTTTCAGGAAACCCATTCTTGTGCTATACTAGATCAAAATCATTTTATGTGGAAACATTTATAAAAAGGCATGTATGATGAGAATTCTAAGCACGTTATGAAGGTGATAGAAGTTTAACTATTTGAGGAATTTCAAGAAAGAAAGCTTGATGTCAATATTGTCATTAGCATGTTTGATAAATTTAAATCATGGTATATTAGGCCCAACACAGTTCGTGACACTTTTTTTTGTCAATACCATGTTGAATTCCATCTCTATTATTACATATTTGTATATTTCTGTAAAATCTATCAAGGTGACTCTCCTCCTACCATAGTTCGCGATTTTGTTTCATTAATATTATGCAAAAGGAATATCAAATATGTTTTTTTAGTAAAACATGTGTAGGTGGAAGAAGATGCCATGAATTTGGTAATTTGACATTGTTCCATAGGAATTTTCCTATGGATCCCACACACTCTGGATTTTCAAGTATCACAATATTATGGAGGAGATATGTTTATGTTATTATGAATCCATCCTCTTCTCTAGGTATGGAATCTAAGAGGATTGACTATCTTGAGGATGTTATCCATGTTTCCTAATTAATGGGGAAGTTTCAAAACCAGATTTATAAATATAACAAACAATCACAAAGGTCTAGGTTGCAAGTGTCCCAATTAAGATAGTCTCATGATGCATTCAAGCTAGGCACAATCTTATCGATGGTATACTTTGTTGAGAATCACACATATACTATATGGAGAGAGATGTAAATCACGTACTATCATTTTGACTAAGTATTGTTTTTTAGGTATTTTATGTGTAGTTTCTACATAATTTTTTTTATTATCTTCCATGGTATTGTGCACTAAAATTAAATTTCTACTAATGGATGACTTGTATGTGTAGGTGTCTATATCAATGCATGTCATGTATAGACATGCACAGGTGATAATTGATTGTAGGGATAACACTCTAGAGTCACATGATGTGATTAAGGAGTACCATTTTTATGTATCAAGGTCAGGGATGATTTTAGGGGCTAAATTTCTCTCATGGGCTAATTTTCCATGGTTTTTCCCAAAAAAGATTCGTTATTCCAAAAATAATTCGCCCAAATTATAAAGGATAAAAAAAAATTACCTTAAAAATCACCACAAGTTTATACAAACTATATAAAATCCTTAGAAATTTGAATATTTTTACAAAAATATCGTCAAACATTTTATAGTTGGTATATGAAGGATTAGTAATATTCTCCCAAGTTTCTACATTTTAAAATAAATTTTCATCCTTAAAATCATCCCTGATCAAAGTGACACACTTGGGCATATATACCTGTTCTTCAGGAGCTCTTCAAGTTGCACTTGCAACTCCTTCAATTCTGGTGTACTCATCCTGTATGGAGTCTTGGATACTGGAGTTTCTCCAAGCATCAAATTTATGGAGAAATCAATGTCTCTTTTAGCGGGTAATATTGGTATTTCCTTAAACACATCTTCAAACTCTTTTAGGACTGCATAATATTCAATATTTGACACACTATCTTTAGGTGTCTCTTCCATATGTTCTACAAATAATTGACACCCTTTTCTGTAACATTTCTTCATTTGCAATGTTGAAATTTCCTTAATGGTTACTACGGGAATTCCCTGCACTGTCCTTAGGTTCCCTTCCTCATCCAAGAAAGTAAATTCCTTGTTATGACAGTCTAAGATAGCATGATGTTGGTCCAACCAATCCATCCCAATTAGACATTCATAGGAACCTAAAGGAAAGATGTTCAAATATGCCCTGGTGTTCAGTCCATTCATGTCCATAAGACATGACTTAACCATCTCATTAATGTTTCTTTTGGCTCCAGTAGCTAGCTGGACCAACCAATATTTTCCATGCTTACTTCTTGGAAAATGCAAACTTTCCACCATCTTAGGATGTATATAACTATGACTAGATACTGAATCAATTAAAATAGTTATGGTTTGGTTGTTGATCATACCTTCCACTTCAATCATATGTGACTGATACTCTGCTTGCTTGTTGTCCAAGGATACATAGATCCTTGGTACATTTATGCCCATGTCTTCCACTGTTTCATCTTACTGTACATGTGAACAATCCTCATTTTTTCACCTCTGTGAGGGAAATCTCTAAACATATGATCTCCTTTACAACCACAACATTGAATAGGTGGTTGCCTTGGCCTTTGACCTCTTGTCTCCATCATTTGAGGTTCTCTAGAAGTTGTCTATCCCTGAGGATTATTTATGAAGAATGGTGTCTTAGTTCCCTTCTTCCTCTGATCCATCTTGAATTTCTTCTTGTCTTCCCAACCTTTCTGGAAAGTTGGCCTTGATGTTTGCTGATCATATAGGCATTTAGCTTACTTTATGGTCTCCTCCAATGTTTTGGGATCATCATATTCTATTTTGTCACTGATGAATGATGGCAATCCACTCAAATACCTTTGAATCATAATTGTCTCATCCTTGATGAAAGAAACATACTTCAACAGTTCTAAAAACCTTCTTTCATATTCATCTATGGTCATACTCGCAAGTTTGAGTTCAAAGAACTCTTTCATTTTCTTGTCATAATATCTCTTAGTCAAGTATTTCTTTCTAAACTACTTCTAGAATTCCTTCAAAGTAACATTTTTTTCTTTAATGTATTGCACCTGCACAAGTTGATCCCACCACATGGATGCCTTTCGTTTGAGTTGATAGATAGAAATTATTCCTTTCACATGAGAAGAATAATTATGCAATTGAAAATAACTCCTCATTCCCAACAACCATGTCTCTGCATCTTCATCCTTCTTGTGCTCATCAACAAATGTAGGAGGTTTGATTTTGTTCATTTATCCTCGTAGCTCATCCACCCCAGACCTCTTATGCTTCCTGATAGGGGATGGGATTGATTTGTTGTGTTATTTCTTATTGGAATTCCTCAAGGAGCGATGGTGATGTCTGCTAACACTTCTGGTTCTTCTTTTCTCATCAGGAGACCCGTGACTTCCTGATTTTCTTGAGCAACTCTCCTTATCCAATTTCTTTTCTATTTTGTTAAATATCTGCATTAAATTCATGTTGAATTCCTCATTCTACTCCTTGGCTCTCGTAATCCTTTCATTATCATATTTATGGCTTTGGACATCCTTCTGTAATTTTTTAATGGTCTCTACCATATTCATGTTTTCATCCCTTCCTTCTCCATGTCCATTGGAGTTTGGTACTTCAATGCCCATATAGACATCCATCCCTCTGATATCATATCCCTTTGATATTTGATCTATTTTTTGTTAAATCTGCAAAATGTGTAGCCAACAGAACTTTGTCAGGCCAACTGTTTCAACAATTTGATGAAAATATGAACCATTTTGGTTCAATAATGCACCAGAATTCATTCTTATGATTTCCTGAAAATTGAATGCCTAGATCAATTTTCTAGGTGAATAATTATATTCTACTATATAAGACCTTTCCAACACCTGCTTCCATGCTCAATTCCGAGTCTTTAGCAGAAAGTTATGGTTATTTGAAAATTGTCCCTTAATTTTTCTGTTCACTCTTCAACTTGGTGCAATTCTGCGTTGTAATTATGCATTTTTGCACCTACTCCATTGGATTTTTAGTAGTATCTCAATTGGGTTTCTTAACATACATATTTTGGACAGTTGTTCCAAGTTTCACCTCTTTTCGGGTTTCAGGCTGCTAGTTACAACCTGCTCAAGTTCTAGGCCAATTAGTGTTTTTGATATGGAATGCTACAAGTACCTTCTTTGCCATATTAAACATTTTTACAATACCCAGAAATTTCATTCAACTCTAGGAATGTATTCTATGGTTCAATATATTTCCATAGACTTCTCGTGCACCTCAATATGATTTTGGAATAGAAAGTTATGGCCCTTCAAAGTTAGTTGGGTCTCAAACTTTACCCTCCACTGTTTGTCCTGTAACTTCCTCATAAAAGCTCTGTTTGTCGAATGGTTTACACCATTATAAATGTCTCTCCAGGATCTTCCATTTGAGATATAGAGGCTTTACAAAAGTAATAAATATTCTTGATGTTTTTGAGTAGCTAAAAACTCTTCTTAGGGCCTCAAAAGCACGTTGCAAAATGATGACCTTCAAACAATATAAAATGTTGCAGAAATTCACTAGTTTTATGTTGTTGTACACCATCCAAGCGACTTCGTGCACACAAATTTGAACCTGTAAACCCATATTTAGAATGTGCAGAAACACCATAAGGTAGTGCATGCTCCACGCACCTATAACCAATGTGGATCACTTCTTTGTCGTGCCAATAATTGGGGCGCACTACTTTTGTATCGCGCACCAATATATACCACACACAATTTTGGTTCATGTACTAATACCCGTTGCGCACAATTTTTTTGTTGCACGCTAATAATACACGTGCATTTCACTCTATGTGTTGCACCATGTCAAAGTTTAGTACGTCCCCACCCTACACCAGTACTCCGCGTGCACCATTAATTAAATTGTCGCGAGAGAACATATACCCACATTGCGTGCGCACCAACAAAATTCCTTTGCGTTCTGCCAATATTGTGCACACCATGCACACCATTATTATGTGTGAACACACCGCGCACATCAGTATTATGCATGCGCCACTCAATCCGCACCGCGCAATGCTAAATTTAGTGTGCACACCAGCGCACCAATATTTTTCATGCATTACCACTCTGCACCGCGCAACACCAAATTTAAGTGTGCACACCCGCATGCCAATATTTTTCGTGCATTACCACTTTGCACCAGGAATCGCCAATTTTAAGTGTGCACACTCGCGCACCATTATTTCCCACACATTGCCACTCTGCACCGTGCATCGCTAAATTTTAGCGCGCACACCCGCATGCTAATATTTTTCTGCGCAATGCCACTCTGCACCGCACGGCACCAAATTTTAGCACACGCACCCGCACGCCAATATTTTTCCGTGCAATGTCACTCTACACTGCACAACGCCAAATTTTAGTGTGCACACCCGCACGCCAATATTTTTCCATGCAATGCCACTCTACACCACACAATGCCAAATTTTAGCACGCGCACCCGCACGACAATATTTTTCTGCACAATGCCATTCTGCAACACATAGCGCCAAATTTTAGCACATGCACCCACGCGCCAATATTTTTCCACATATCACAAAATTTTCATTGCGCACCATGCATTTTTAGTGCGCACAATGACACACATTCATTTTTATGTGCATCAATTCCACGTGAATTCCACTGCAAAAATTTGGGGCTTTTGCCAAAAAATTTCCCAATTTTCACCATAGACATTTTGCAACTATGAAATTTGTTCAATTTCACCCTAATAACAACAATTCAACCTCTGCAACAACGAATCATTGTTGGTTGACATTTCTGGAACAATTTTTTCCCAAACTCAATTCACAAATTGAGAATTTTATTCAACTAATATCGCTCCATCTGTCATGGCTTCCCTGTAACTTCAAATTCGACCAATTCCAGGCCTGAATTTTCTAGAACATATATTAAATTAGGAATATCTCACTACTTGGCCAAATTTCTTAATTTCCCCATGAATTTAACAACATAAATTGGTGTTTTTTCCCAATTCCACGCAATTTCTTCTAATTTTTACCATGGACGCTTTGTAACCTGAAATTTGGCCACTTCGAAATCAATCCTCTATGAAATTTTTCTTCAATTCAACTTTCTCAGCCCATCTAGGCTCAGTACTGAAAACTATAGATTTGATACCATAGTGTAACATACCCGGCCACCTAGGCCGGGTTATGCCATTGAAAATCTTTCATGCTCTGATACCATATTGTAACATCCCCAACATCCAACTGGCTATGCAACATAACATTTTCAAACTGTATACAAATAAAAACATATGCACACATAAAATCTTGTGTAAATTTATATATATAACTTAAATTAAACAAATACATTCTACAAATGCACATATTCATACAGAATAATAATAAAAATACACATGCATCACACACAAGAATAACCCATGAAAATAAACGCATACATAATAATGCAACATGTAATTTAACACAAAATGGACATTTATCTTGGTAAAAATATCACCAACTACGTGAAGACCTTCCATGAACCTCCTAGCCTTAGACCATGCTACTCATCACTCTCAGCAGTGGGTCACCCCCAAGATGGGACTAAACTCCACTCGGGTAAACAGATTCCTAACCAGGCTAATGTATCTTAGACAACAGGAAAGACTCTGTCACAAGTGCCAACTGAAGATAACAACCTACAGTCCCTCATTACCCACATGTCTGTCTCACCCCAGAAAGTGTGCCCCTTCTCTGCTCAACAGTCCCTCAGCTAACCCACTTCCCTTCCAGGGATTCAACAACAGGCTGGACAGGAAGTCTCAGAGCCCTGTAGTTGCAGTTTAGCACCTTTGGGAATCAATTCCCAACAATTCTCTCACCTAGAGAGAAATTTCTCACGGGCCTAACAACCTGCCTCTTCAATATCCCACGTGCCTGACAACCCACTTCTTCAGTCAAGCTCCCAAGATAACCAGGTACAAGTACAGGTACGAGTATGGTATTGGTTCAGGTACAGATACAGGTACATGGAGGTATATATGACAGTTGAATGAGTGAGTGAATCATGATGGAATGAATGAATGGAAAATGAAATAAGTCCAAACTATATGTATGCATGTTACCAACTTGACACTTGTCATGTTGAGAGCTACTTTGGCCCACTTGTGCCCATCCTTAGAACTTAGGATAAAATAATTATCCAAACTTTATAATTTAAGGAATATTAATATAATATTCCTTTTTAGATTAATCTCTCTAGCTTAGCCCCTTCTCCTTAACTTTTATCCCCCCCTTTCCCTAACTAGTGGAGTTTAGTCCTCCGTACTCTTTTATCATGGTCGGTATACACATAGTGATGTATTATATTAATGATAAGACATATACAAAGATAGGCTCATTGGCCTTTAGAATCTAGGCTGTTTGGCCTAATTCAAAACATAAGCCTCCTAGCTTATAATAATTGACTCACCAGCCTATTAAACACAACATATACATGAAGGCTCCCTGGACTCAAAATCGTTCGCACTTAAGTTTGTTGTGTGTGGTATCCTGGAATGTGCACACTTCATTATTTTAGTGAAAAGTACATGTGCCCACTATACCATAGAAAGTGCATACAAAAATGATATAAAAAATCTCACCAGCTTAATTACATTTTCATTTACATTTACAGTTGGGGTTCGGCCTAGGGGTATTACAGTATCAATATCCCATGATTGAAGTGGAAGGTAAGATTTATAACCAACCCATGGAAATTATTAATTGATTATGGAGCTAGTCATAGTTACATAAATGATAACAATGTTGAAATATTTCACTTACAAAGGAGTAAGCATAAGAAATCTTGGTTAGTTCAGTTAGCCATAGGGGCTAAGAGGAAAATCAATGAGTTTGTTAAAGATGGTCGAATAAACATGAATGGACTCAACAGAAAGGTATATGTAAACATCATACCATTGGGTTCATATGATTGTCTAATTGGCATGGATAGGTTGGAAAAATACCATTCTTTCCTAGAATGTTACAACAAGGCAATCACATGTCTTGATGAAGAAGGGAAGCAAGGAAAGGTTTAAGGCATTCCAAGAGTTGTATATGTTAGAGAGATTTCAACTATGCAGTTGAAGAATATTTTTAGGAAGGGATGTCATATTTATGCAACCCATATGGAAGAGGCAGCCAAAGATAAAGTGTCAAGCATTGAAGACCATATGATCTTGAGGAATTTTGAAGATGTTTTTATAGAAATTCCAATATTTCCACCAAAGGGAGTCATTGATTTCTCTATTAATTTGTTGCTAGGAGGTTCCCCAGTGTCCAAGACACCTTACATAATGGTCACACCATAATTGAAAGAGTTGTAGATGTAGCTTGAAGAATTGTTAAACAAAGGGTATATACATCCAAGTGTGTCACCTTGGGAAGCCCCGGTTCTTTTTGTGAAGAATAAAGATGGAACCTTAAGGATGTGTATTGATTTCAGATAGTTGAATAAGGTCACCATAAAGAACAAGTATCCTTTGCGAAGAATTGATGATTTTTTTTATCAGCTGAAAGGTGCAAGAATATTTTCCAATATTGATTTGAGATCAAGTTATCATCAAGTTAGGATAAAATAAGAAGACATCAATAGGACAACATTTAGGTAAAAATATTGTAATTATGAATTTATGGTAGTACCATTTGGACTATCAAATTCCCTAGTTGTTTTTATGTGTCTAATGAATGGAGTGTTCAGGGAGTATTTGGACAATTTTGTAATTGTATCCCTAGATGATATAGTCATCCACTCTAAGTCAGAAGAGGAACATGAGAAACATTTAAGAATGGTGTTGCAAGTTTTAAGAGAGAATAAATTGTATGCTAAGATAATTAAGTGCATTTTTTATCAAAAGAAGATTCACTACTCGGGGCATACAATTTTAGTAGATGGGATAGAAATGGATCTTGAGGAGATAGAGGCCATTAGAGGATGGTCAGTGCCAAAGAATTTTGCAAAGCTTAGATCATTCATGGGTCTTTCTGGTTATTACCAAATATTCATAAAATGATTTTCGAAGATTTCAAGTCCAATCACCTCTTTGCAAAAGAAAGGAGTGAAGTTTGAATAGACTTCCAAGTGTGAAGAGAGATTTCGACAGTTGAAACGCATATTGACAAATGTGTCGTTATTGAGGATTGCAGATCTAGGTGAATATTTTTTTGTGTGCATTGATGCATTTAAGGAAGGGATCAATGGAATCCTTAGTTAAAAATATCATGTGGTATTTTATGAATCCAGAAAATGAAAAGAGCCTAAGAGAAATTATGCTACAGATGACTTAGAGTTAGAAACAATTGAACATGCATTACAAATGTGGAGACATTACCTTATGGGTAAGAAATTTGAGCTAAGAACATACCATTGTGGTCTAAAGCATTTGTTTGGATAGCCAACATTAAATTCAAAACAAACTAGATGGCTTGAATTTCTAAGTGTGTATGAATTTGAAATTAAACATATAAAGGGAAATGAAAATCAAGTGGTTGATGCACCCACAAAGAGATCATGAAGTGCATATTGCAACCATCAACATGTACAAGATATATATGAAAGACAAAATTGTTGCAACAGGAAGTTCATATCAGAATTATTTAATAATAAAAGAGATATTACAACTAGGAAAGTTTCAGCAAAAATTTAATTCTTATGAGCTGAAAGAAGATGGAATTCTCATGTACAAAGATAAGGTGTATGTGTTGAATTCCAGTGAGATGAAAAAATGTAGTTCTGAAGGAAATGCACAATGTGCCATATGCAAGCACTCAAGATATCAAAAGACAATTGCAGTTATGAGAAGCCAATATTTTTGGTCAGGAATGAAGAAAGAAGTGGCTAATTACATAGCTAGATGTATAGAGTGTCAGAAAGTGAAGACAAAACACATGCATCCAGTAGGATTTCTACAACCATTGTCCATTCTAGAATGGAAGAGGGAAATTTTATGTTTTATTTTATTACAAAGATGCCTAGAACAATGAAGCAACATGATTCAATCATGGTGGTAGTGGATAAATTGATTAAGGAAACACATTTTATGTCGATGAAGACAACACACAAGACATAAAATATTTTAGATATATAGATCAAATAATTTTTTAGGCTACATGGAGTGCCTAAGGAAATAGTTTCAGATAGAGATCCAAAGTTTACTTCCAATTTTTGGAAATGTTTGTTCAAAGGCCTTGGGACAAATTTAAATCTTAGTACAACATATCATCCAGAGTCAAATGGGAAAAAGAAGAGGACTAACAGGATAATTGAGAACATTATTAGAATGTATGTGATGGACCAACAATCAAAGTGGGAAGATTATATTCATTTGGTTGATTTTTCCTACAAAATGGGTATCAAGCCTCATTAAAAATGAGTCCATTTGAAGCATTGTATGGCATAAAATGTAACACACCATTGAGCTGGGATAATCCAGTAGATAGATCAGTTGTTGGGATAATTTGTTAAAGGAAATGGAAGAGAAAATGAAAAATATTAAGTATAATTTAAAGGCTACCCATGATAGGAAGAAATGTTATGAAGACAAGAATAGAGTTTTCAAATATTTTAAAGTGGGAGAACATGTGTTCTTAAAAGTGAAGGTGAAAAAATGTTTTCTAAGATTAGGAACTTGCATGAAGTTGGCAACGGGATATTGTGGAAATTTTGAAATATTAGAAAAGATAGGGCCAGTTGCATAAATGATAGAATTTCCTGCATCAATGTATTTCATGTGTAATTATTAAAGAAATGTGTGCATGACCCTAACCACATAATTGATTGGAATGTGATCCAGGTGGAGCGCGAAAGGGATTTCCTGGTGGAACCATTATGCATCCTAGATTGGAAATTCAAAGTGCCAAGGAACGAAGCCTTAAGGCTGGTAAATTTTCAATGGACCTGTTATGGTCCTGAAAATGATACATGGGAGAATGAAGAAAACATGCAGGTAGAATACCCATAATATTTTGTCAATTTTGAATAAAACAAAATGCAATACTTCGTTTTGAGCAGCTAGAGTTCTGGAACCACATCTCATAGTCCTAGCCAACTACACTGGGGACATTGATAAAAGAATGAATCATTACGTAGGATAGCCCTGATAAACAAATGGTACATCCTTTAGGTTATCCCTAATAAATTAATGGTGCATTCCTTAGGTCGATAAGTTGAGAGGAACATGAGATTATGGTTGGATTTGTTAAATTGTAGAATTTTTTTTTCTAAGTATTGTGATGTAAATTTTCATATATGTATATCAACATAGTGTGTGCTTAGGATGACACACAATTGTAGCGGAGGGGGAATGTAACATCCCCACTATAATACCTAGTTTAATTAATGTTTAATGTAGATATATTATGTGGCTATGGCCGAAGTGATGTGATATGTGAATTGTATTTATATGTTTTAATAATAAAATGTGATGCCATGTGCTAAGGGGACATGGAAAATGGATGGGGAATGAATTAATCCACAAGAGAGGGGAGTGTCTAGGATAATGGCCAGGAGGGGTCCAAGGGGGAATTACCCATGCATATTAATTCAACCCATTTTCCTAAATTTGGAATTGGTATATGAACCTTCTAATTTTTGATTGAGTGTTCCCAAAGCCACTCCTTGAATACATGTAAGAGGGTGGGTGTGAGTGGTCACATCCCAAAGTTATTGGGCACATGGGGGTTGAGTAAAATCAACTTGGGGAAGTGTGTGAGTCAAGAAAGCAAGCCAAAGAAGAGAAATATGTATGGTTTGGGACAGTATTTTTAGACAATCAAGTTTTATGCATGATGAGAAAGTAGAGAGAAATAAGGAGATATTGAAGCTGGTGAAACCATGGAGGGAAAATTATAGAGAAAGCTGGAGCATATTAGAGCGTATTTGGAGCTCTAAACTGAAGATCAAGGTTTTCAGGCTTGGAGAATGAAATTCTACGTGAGTTTCACTATAACAGTAAGTGTTTGTTGTTGGTTTCTGGTAGTTTTTCCTAGCAACAATATCCCTTGAGTTCGTAGTTGAGATATTCATGGTTACCCATGCCAGAGAGACCCTAATAAATGAATGGGATGCTCGAGGGACTGAGATCATTGAAGAGGTACATTCCTTTGGTTGGGTAGGTCAAGAGGAAGAGAGCTACTGGAAAATCAGGATAGTTATAGGAAGATACCAGTGGGTTGTGAGTTTTATGAGTTGTGAGTGGATTGTGAGAGACCACCCTATTTTGTGGATTTCTAGCCTCAACTTGGGGGTGACTAACTGTTGATATTGGGAATGGTCATTTTATGGTTGGGTGGAACGTTTTTCCCAAGCAGTTGGTTGCACAATAGATTTAAAAGATCATTTTTATGTTGTTGATGTGTTATTTTACATGTGTTATTGTTGTGCATGAACTCTATGTATTTCAGAATGATTTATATCCTACTGTGTTGAATTATTAATTTGCGTTCATATCTATTTATCTTGTTGTAAATGCATTAAATAAATGGTAATAGACAATAGTTGTTTTTAGTTGTAATTCGTAGCTAAAAGATACATGGAATTAATTAGCTATGAAAGAATTAAATTAGTTGGCAAAAATTTCATTTTTATGAGTATTTTGCATTGTAATGTTCCTCAGTTGGGTTGGGGGGCGTTATAGAAAACAACAGGTGCTAACATTTTTTAGTGACTGTACATTTTTTTATTCTTAATGTTAACCAAGTGAATCCTGCAAGAGAAAAGTGAGCTTGGAATCAAGGTATGGCACATGGCACTGCTTTCCATTAACAATGTTAACTAGGTTCATTATCACAAGTCCCAATGCAGAGAGAGGTTTGTTGAAATTCGTTGATTATTTTTTAAACAATCACCTTCAGTGCCATAACGCTTCTTCCCTTATGAACCCGCCAAATCTACCAAATGGAGAATCCCATGTAACATTTCATTCATAGAATAATTTTTTATTTGTATGGAACAAGTGAATATACTATGTGAATGACTTCTTTCTTTGTTAATGTTTGTGACTACAAATTTTCTATTTTCATTTTCCTTAAAAGTAGAATAATCAAATCTTGAACATATGTCATCTCTACTTCAGTAAGATTATCCATATACACACCTTTCTTGTGGTCTTCTCTTACAGGTAAATTCATTAACGTGGGTTCCAAATGGTCTGCGATTTGTTCATTATATATCTCCAAGAAGAAACATTTGGAAGAAAAATTTACATTCATAAGTTTTAGAGAATATTCATCTTGTATAAATGTTCAATGATGCAAGGTGTCAATCCATGATCAACACTACTATTGGAATCCAATCCCTCAATTTCTCCAAGAATAGTATGGGTTTCTCCATTTCTTGTCTTATAGCTAGATTGAGGAAGCCATTCTTCTTTGCTGTCCTCTATTGATCAGAGGATTTTCTATAAACCTTGTTGGTGTTCACCAGAATACTTGGTATCAACCTCATCAGTGTTCACCATCAGACTTTGTATCAACCTTATCGATGTTCATCGAAAAAATTTGTATCAATATTACTAGTGTTCATTACTTTCTTCGATGTTGGTTTGACATTTCCTTCTTTTTCCCTCCTTTATTCAAGGTATGTGATCATGAGTTGTTATGGGGTGTGTGACCTTTGTTACCTCAGTGATAAAACTCTCTCCTGCACATGTTCTTGAGTGTTATTTGAAACCTTTTTAACATTTAACATTTAAAAGAAATTTAAATTTAAATAATTTAATTCAAACTCAAATTATTTAAATCTAAACTACTAATCAAAACATTTTACTTTGTCTCATACCTTTTATTTGAAAAAATTTCAAATCTAAATGATCTATTTAAACTCAAAACCATTTAAATTTAAAAATGTCAACTTCACAATATTTTTCGAAGGACAAACACTTTACCCAAGCAATTTTGTGTGGTGGCACAAAAGCAAAGAAAGGGTACTTGACCGATCACCTTAAACCTTACGCTAATGCCAATGGAGGAAATTCTAAATTCTCATAACTTTCTCATATGATCACCTATTTGATTTTCATTTTTTTCACCACTAAGAGTGTGGAGAGGTGCATCTGCAGAGCCCACTAAACATTCCATTCAATCATTCCATCTGTGTAATGATTAATGAGGATGATTTGGGTGATAACTCCCTGGTAATGGTTTTGGCACTTCCGGTCCTTAGATTTTGATTCTCTATGTTGTGTTGGAATTGTAATGGAAGAAATAATATGACTGGCCCATTTCGGGGATGAAAAATTTACTTTGACGAACACCAAAAATTAAGCTCAAAGGCATTTTTAATAAAAGTTTGGATCTTGTTTTCGCTGCTACTCAGCCCAAATTCGATTTTGTAAGTCCCTGTGTCATATGTGTTGTATAGGCTCTTAGTTCATCCATTGACACTTAGGTGATGAGTCATTAACATGGAATTATAAATCCACAAAAAATAGCCAATTAACGTTCAAAGTGCTTAATAGTATTTAGGAGCTGGAAGGACCAAATTTCATCCGAAGTCCATTTTAGAGTTAGCGCAAGAGAAATAGGTGATGTGGTTCACCCATCTGATGCTAGATGACACATTCACTAGCGAAATAGACCGATTTGATTATGACAAAGTAAACAAGCTAATGTGGTATGAAAATGCAAACTACCAATGACACAAACTGATTTAATTATGACTGTGACCATGAAGCAAATCAGGTGCAGTAAGTATCAGTCACCAATTATCCGATTAGGCGTAGGAAGATTAGTCATCATAAATGGTAGGAGACAAACTCGTGGCACAACAAGAAGGATATAATCCAATAGGAGGATAAGATAGGCCTCAAGACGAAGGTGGACCTTGCTGACTGGGTCATCGTTGGCGAGAGGAATAAGATCACTATTGGTACATTCAGTGCTAATGAGGGGATGAAATCCTTCTTCTAGCGCATCAAAGAAAAAAGAAAAGATCTTATCAACAAGCAGTGTGTCAGTGAGGGAGAGATGAACCTCATCGACATGCAGTGTATCAGAGAGAAAGGGAGGAATGATATCGATATGCAATGTATCAATGAGGGTGAAGGGAAGTCAGCTGGTGAAAGGAGTGTGCATGGCAAAGAGAATCACGTGAATACCTTCGGTGTGCTGAAACTGATCACACAAACTCCACTAGTGATATAGATGTGTGTCAGTGAGTTTTAGGGGAAGAACATCGGTGTATCAACCAAGTTCGGAGGAAGGTGGTTGATGTATCAATGATGAAATCACTAGAGTGTCGACATTGTCTATGTTCATGGAAGAAAGAATATGTTTGTCGGTACACTATGTATCGGTCAAGGAAGAGGGAATTCGTTGAATTGTAGATCGATGGGTCAAAGTGATGTGAAGAGAAGCTAGAGATGGTAAATTGAGAAGAGAGGGAAGAAAAAATTGGGCTTAGCCATTCACATGAGAAAGAGAGATAGAGCGTGAGGGTTCTAGTAAGAAGTTTTAAAGGGGGGCCCAATTTATTCTCTAAGAGATATGGTAAAAGCAGAAAATTGGGAGGTTTTTGTGCATGCGCAACAAATGGAGACACACTAGGTGAAGCCAAAATCTATGTTATCATTTCCTAACTGATAAGCAAAAAATGTAGAGGGTCATAAAATTACTTTTAAGATAAAAAAATATGAAAATAATGCGCAATAGTTACCTGAAAGATTCCATCATGGTGGGATCATTGGTGATGCTTTCATATCATCTAGTGAATCTTGTCTACTATAAATAAAGGATGAATAATGATGAGATTTATTTCCTTAAACTACATCGACAATTTGGGTTGGTATCTCAATCATGGGGCTGATATAGGTTTGGGATAATAAATTTTTTTCACTAGGTGTGTGTGTGTGTGTGTATCATAGGTGTTTCTCCACTACCTAGGAGTGTCCATATCCTCGATGGAGTCACCATGACCTCACAGACCTTGCTATGATGCCAACGAGAGTCCATAGCCCTGGCGGAGATATATGCATGTCCCCTAGTCTGGTCAAACTTTCCTTTCCATTCCTTCCCATTTTATTTAGTGCATGCTTAACATTCAATGGATGGGGAAAGAAATGACCTTTTATCTTAATAGGGGATGATTGTCATATTTTGAGATTTATTTGAGTATTTTTTTCACCTGGATACATAAAGTTATCCCTTTTGGTTTTCAACCTTTAGACTTTGACACTTCACCCTTCACGTGATAAAATACTTAGCATGTGGATGGTTCCCCCGTTACATAGTATCTGTTCACCATCCAATATGCAAGGGTGACCATTGATTAACCATTATGTTAAGTCATGGCTTGATTTATGTCACAATATCCCACAACAGTCTTGATTTATATTCAAACAAATACCCCCTAGTTTAGCTCATGAGCTAGGAAAAATATGCAAGATGACTTGAGCCTGTTACCAGTGTGGAGGTGCTTCCTGTAAAATATAGACAAAGGTTAGAGGTTTGTATGTCATTATATACAAACAAGGATTATGAGATAATTAGGAATGTATCTAAAGAAAAAAGATGATGAGGAAAGAAAGAGAAGAGATGTATTCATAATTAGAGATGAACTCAGCCCAAGACCCTGCTACAACTAGAAAAAAAATCTTGGATAAATGATGACCAAACATATGCATTCAACAAAGAAGATAAACCAAAAAAAACAGATTAGGACGCATGAGTGCTCCCAACATATTTAAGGATGTTAATGCATTCCAACCAACAAGAAGTTTGCATCCTCTTGATCAGAATAATCTGTGTGAAAGTTAATACGTGTATTATTTCATTCAGATGAGATTTGGTGCTAGCGTTGGTTGAGAGTTGCATCTCCTACCATGATTTTTGGAAATCAATTATCTCATATCTACAACCTTGGGCTCTAGGGAGAAAGGATTTGAAGGACGTTCTAGCTGTGACTCTCTCTGTCTCCCAACTCAAAAAGGATTGTAAGTTGCTTTATGCAGACAGACTGTGTAAAGAAGGCTCTATGCTAGTAAGGAGTTGGCTCTGTGCCTTGACCTGATTTTGGGAAGGAGGATCTAGTGCATTGTGCATAGATCACCTATCTAGTGTGAATATTGGCTCTGTGGCTTTGTGCATAGGAGAAAATGAATGTAAGAAGATTGAATACTAATAAAGAAGAAGAATAAGTTGGTGGACGTAGCCCCACACTATGGTGAACCACGTATATCTTGTGTCTTAATGTGCTTTGTGCAATGTGATTTATGCTTAGTGTTGTTATTCTAATGTATGATGAATGCATCTAATGTTGTTCTTAGTGCTTAAATATGATTGAATTCTAGATCTGAGATAATACTATGTGCTAAATGATTGGAAGTTCTTGATCTCTATGGTTACTACGTTGATATGTAATAAGGGTTTTATCTACAATGTGAATGAGATTCAATAACTAATGCATATTGTTGGCTAAGTTCTCTGTTATGTATTGTAATCATAGATCTATGTCCTAGCTTGGTTGTAGGCACTTGAGTCTTGCAACCCCCCCCTCCTCTACCTCAGGTGAGACTTCATCTGCTTCGCAGGTGTTGCCGAAAGGGCCAATAGTTAGGGTTTTGTTGGTGCGTTGTTGAAGCGTTGAACCCTGGGTCTTCCCCTCTGCCAACAAATGGTTTTGTTGCTGAGACCTGAAACTGTGATTGCTAGGAACTAAGGAAAAGATAAATCTATGTGCGTAGATCTATTGTTGTAGTGCGCAATATTCTACTTGACTTGAGAAGCTCTGTGCTAAAAAAGAAACTGGATATGAAAGAAAGAGGTAAGATCTTAAAGCTTTGTGCTTTGGTAAAGATAAGATAAGTGGAATTTTTTTCTTCAAAAGTATGAATCTAGGTCTGTTTGATAGATTTTGTCGTAGTCTGAAAACTAGGGCGCAGTTAGAAGAAAGAGTTGATCTGAACAAATTTGATAGAAATAGAGAAAAATATGTTATTCCTATGCATAGAAAGAATTGTTGGACTAATAAGTGGATGCAGGAACCTAGAAATAATATTTGCAGATTGCAGGTCCAGCACTGTGATCCCAGTGCACAGTATAAGAGAGGTTGGGGATCGTTTAAAAGAAAGAGAGGATTGACACTATGTTATAATTGCAGAAGATCGAGACATATTTCTAAGGAATGCCCTGGTATAGGTCCTATTTGTCTTTGTTGTAAAGCTATTGGTCATAAGGTTGAGGATTTTCCAAGAATGATTGCTAAAGTTGAAAAGATGAACATGAGACAACAAAACTATAAAGAAGGTCAAGAAACTAAAGATTTGTTAGTAAATTAGAAAGAGAAAGGATCAGAGAAATCTCAGACTATGTTAGTAGAGTTAAAAGAAGCAATGAATGACCACAAGGATGTCAGTTTGTCAGAGATCTTGAAATAAAAACAACGCATAGTTACAAGGATATAAGACTTTGACATAGACTGTATATTGGATGAAGAAGCACATGTGAATATTATGCCAGAAAGCACATGGGAAATTTTGGGAAAGCCTGCTATGATACCTTCATTGGGAGGGATAGGCTTGTTTAAAGGAAAAATGATAACCCTATGTGGAAGAGTTACTAATATACCTATGATTGCTCATGAAACATCGACTGAAGAAGAATTTGAAGTCATTAAATTTGTTGAGAACAACGCCCCTTTTCCACTTTTGTTAGGAAAGACTTGGATTGAGAAGGAACAGATCAAAAGGGAAACAAAGGAGGAAACTACAGAAAAGAAAAAGAAAGAACTAAGGGATCTCATAGCTAGAAGAATAGATCAATTGTTAAAAGAACGTGAAGTTGATTCAAAGCAGTAGAATGAAAGACAAGTAGTTGTCAAAGTTGAATGAACGCAAAAATGTTGAAGGACCTACCCATGCAAGAAAAAAATATAACTACCTTGGAAATCATAAGAGAAGGGACATTAACCTCAGAATATTTAAGATCACATGAGCAACATGAAGTCACTTTACTAAGAGAAGATAATAATAAGAATGGAAAGTGGAATCCAGAGACTCAGATCGCAGTAAAGAAGGCAAGGAGGCCCAGTAAGAAGAAATCCAAGTTAGAAAAACTACAGAAAGTTCCAGAGAAGATTTCACAGGAGGCAGATCTACAGAAGTTGAACCTCACCAGAATAGCAGAACCACGCAGAATGGGACTTCACTAAGGAGAAGCTATATGACTGTTGGAGGCGCCCTGACCTTCAAAATAATGCTCCAGAATGGATATAAACACAGTTATTGATGGAAAGACTGTCGTTGGACCTTTGGGACCATGCCATAACAGACAGATTTGTATTGATTGAGGCATTCCTGCCCGTTGGAGGAATCCATTATGACACTCTCTTATTTAACCCATTGGACACTGCACCGGGACCAATTTTTTCCACCCGTGATTATCCGAGCTAATAGAGAATCCATTGTATCACGTTGTTCTTTCTAGAGCTCGCCACTCGTTTGATTACCTTGCTTGTCTGTTCGCCTACCGGATTTATTTGATTACAAGTGTGATGTCGGGCAACATAGCACGTTAGAGAAATCTGTGGAGGATATTCTTGTAGATCTCATGGCTAAGAAATTTATGTCTGTAGGAATACAGGCATCGTCAACTAGAGGATTGCGATAATCCCCCTCGACTAGACATCACTCTAGCTAGACCGCGACTGAAAAGAAAATCAAGCACCGCGATGATCTGGCTAATGCGAAGCAGATACCGTCGATCTTGCCTAAATACATACTGCCTTTGGTTGACACAGTTAGCTGTGACAATATCCCATGCGACTTTGAATATACGTTGATCATTGCGTACCTCTCGAAGGGGATACATGCAGTTGGACCATAGTTAGGACACATCCCAGCTTTGAAGAGCAATGAATTCAACCTCGGAGACAACAAGAACTATGCAATGCTCACGCCGCATCAGTATTTAATGAAGACAAATGGGAAAAAAATGCGCATATTCTCCCAACTATGGATAAAGGAGCTCGCGAAATCCACTATCTTGAACGTGATGAAGATCCCTCACTTTGGCTGACACCAGGAGGTTAACTCTTGCATTAAACTCCTCCTATCACGATATCACAGAGGATATCTATGTCTTGACAGGCACGTCACTATGGATCCAACGTTGATCCACCTCATCACAAGAATGAGCATGCAGGGACCGAACCCTCAACAGTTCTACCTAGGGAAGACTTCAGATTGCTCCCTGGCACATCACATATAAGGAGGATTATGACTATGTAGAGAAGGGAAAGAGAGGCTACAAGGTAGCCTCCATCTAGGATGGCACAATGCACCTATCTTGTCAACTTATAGTTGGTAAGATCGTCAAAAAGAACTATCCAAAATAGGTCATTGGATTTGTAGTAGACCTCACATGGAAGTGTGTAGAAGAAATGCAAATGAACTGGGTGAGTTACCTCATCAATGAGATGGAGAAGGACTGTCTTGAAGCATAGAATCAAGGCTATGAATTCCATTTCAATTGGTTACTGGTACTAATCACCTTTGTTTCTTGGTAGATGCCGGAAGGAGTGACATTCCCAGAAGTTGATCCATCGAATCCATTGGCCGCAAGGTTCACCACCTTGTGGTATACAAATGACATGTCGAAGCAGTGGCAGTCGAACACTGTCTTCCATGCTTACTACCAGTAGCTGAAGCATGATATTGAAGATTTTCCATCAATGACCCCGAACACATTGCATTAGTACAGACCGCTTGCGAATTTCCATGCAAATCGACACTTTATTTACATCACCGCGTGTAGGGATGAGAGTAAAGAGGAATCACAGTCCTATTATAATCTGACCAATGAATACATGGAGGAGATCATGAAAGAATGTCCAACAAAGTTTCTTGTACCAGTTGAGGATGCAGAACTCTTCGACCCCGAAATCATTGGAAGTCCCTTGGTCACCCGGTCAAACATGATGGACAGAATAGCCTGAAGAGAAAGAAGAAAAAGGAGGAAGTGAAAAACATAGAAAGTGATGAGGAGGACAACACCTTAGAGGAAAGTAGGCCTGAATCACCCACAGGAGGAGGAGGAGACAAAGTGAATCCAGAAGAAGAAGGGGAAGAAGGAGAAAATCAAGGCAAAGGCAAAGTTACACAGCCGAAGGATCCCCCTATAGAGGCTAAAACATCGAAAAAAAGGAAGGTTTCTCCATAGAAACCCTCAGCAAGAAAGAAGACCCACGCCAATAAGCCTCAGTCAAAGAATGTGCTGATAGTGGATGATGTCAATCTCATCATCGCAACTATGGAGGACACTTCAGAGGATATCTTGCAGATACATGGAGTGAAGTAGGAGATGATGTATGAAAGAATAGAGAAGGAGTTGAAGGTGATACATCAAGCCATCCATTCGAGCCACACAGTACCTACTATGCCTTCTTCGTTGAAAATTGCAGAATTGGGGGATGAGCCCGCCCAGTTATGAAGATTAGCAGATGCAACAGAGGCTCGAGTTCAGTGAATCCAAGAAGAAAAAGAACATACTACAGAGGCCTTGAAGAAAGAAAATGAGGAGGTATTAGAGAAACTTAGAGTTGCGCAGAAGGAGAAGGATGAAACTTGGGAAAAGTTTGAGCAGAAAAATGTGAAGATACATGAAGAAAAAGACAAGATGCTAGCAGAGCAGACTATGGTCAAAGAAGCGGTGACTAATGCACTTTGCTCTGTGTCGGGCTTGGCATAAGAGGAACCAGAGTCAACCGAGATGTAAGTAGGGAAGCTCACCGAAGCCATTCAATAGATTCAAGCACATATAATGTAGTTGGAGCTCCAAGCAGTGCCGAGCACTCCGCAAAAAGTGTGCAACCAAAGGGAGGAAGCTGCCAGGAACGCAATAGAAAGAATCAGGGCACTTGCCTCAGAATGTAATAAATTAAGTAATCGTAGTGCACAGACCTATGAATGCCTCGCAGAAGATCTGGAGCTGAGGAAACTGGAAGCACAACTACAGGTGGTGAAGCAACAAGCCTCCATTGTCCAAGCAGAGATGAAATCACTCACTGTAGTTGAGAAAATAAAAATATTCCAGGAACAACACGTAGTCTAGCAATAGATTACTGCCATCTAGGGTAGAGTCATGGAGGTGACACAATGACTACAACTGGTGCAGGACGAATCCTGCACTATTTTTGAAGAGATTGAAGGACAAGGCTCGCAGCTGGATCAAATGGTTACGACAGTGGAAAACCACCTTGAAGGGCCTGTTATAGAGTAAGTGATTCAGGATTTCTTCGAGCAGGAGGCTCTAGAGAAGCAACAAGTTGAGGCAGCTCGAGCTAAGCTTGAGGCCTTTGAAGGAGCATTTCCCAGATCATAGTGACTCAGGACGAGTCACAGGTGAGTGTTGGGGGCCTGTTGGCCCTTGACCAAGTTTTGAGGAAACATTGGTCATGTTTGACCACTTTTGGGATTTCGAGAGGCCGGTTGAAGATGGAGCGCCCAGACAAAGTGGAGATCGTGGGATCTCATGCACTTTGTGGGCTTGTGGACCCAACAAAGGGTTTTAGGGTTTATGTAATGGGTTAAGAGATGTCGGCCCATGGGTTTACCCATGATTAGGCCTCTTTGTAAATGTATAAATAAGTAGCTAAGAGATGTAAGAATCATGGTGTGTTTGGCTATGTGCATAATATGTTAATGTTGGCTTAGTGCAAGATATTGTAAGTTTATTTGTGCAGACAGACTGTGTAAAGAACGCTTTGTGCTAGTAAGGAGTTGGCTCTGTGACTTGACTTGATTTTGGGAAGGAGGATCTAGTGTGCTATGTGCAAATCACATGTCCAATGCGAAGCTTGGCTCTATGGATTTGTGCACAGAAGTAGATGAATGTAACAATATTAAAGACTAATAAAGAAGAAGAAGAAGTTGGTGGATGTAGCCCCACACTAGGGTGAACCACGTATATCCTGTGTCTTAATGTGCTTTGTGCAATGTGATTTATGCTTAGTGATGTTATTCTAATGTATGATAAATGCATCTAATGTTGTTTCTTAGTGCTTAAAGATGATTGAATGCTAGATCTGAGCTAATTCTATGTTCTAAATGATTGGAAGTGCTTTATCTCTATGGTTACTGTGATGATCTGTAATAAGGGTTTTATCTGCGATGTGAATGAGATTCAAGAACTACTGCATATTGTTGGCTAAGTGCTCTGTTAAGTATTGTAATCACAGATCTGTGTTCCATATTGGTTGTAGACACTTGATTCTTTCAACCCCCCTGCCTCTACCTCAGGTGAGACTTCATCTGCTTCACAGGTGTTGCCGAAAGGGTCGGTAGTTAGGGTTTTGTTGGTGCATTGTTAAAACATTGAACCCTAGGTCTGCCCCTGTGCCAACACATGTCCTATGGTCATGTAAAATTTGTTGAAGCGATTTGTCTTCTTCAACTCATGTTGTATTCTTCAAGAGAGTAGATACTTTCACAAGAGGGATTTTCACACAGATGGAAAAGACATATCACTAGCCAAAACTAGTGACCTATGATCTAAACTACTTTATTAGTAGATTTCGAACATCGTTATTTGAACTGTTAGAAAATTTGACTGAAAGCAATGTCAAATAAGATAATTTCCTCCCGGAAAAACATGTCTGTAGAGATTTCAAAACTAGGACTAAAATTTGTATCCAGGCTAGTGTGGGACACCAAATAAAAGACAATGATTTTGGAAAACATAGGGGACCACACCTGTATAGATGTCTGAAATCAAATCATCAGTCTTACCAGTTGCTTTTTCTGATATTTTTGAGTCATACTGACTTTCCTATATAAAAACAAAAGAGAAATATTGTATATAGCATGTTGAATGTTCGAGACACCTTCAAACTTCAAAAGACATGTTGAAACAGTCTTTTTTTCTAGAACCAAGAAAATAAACGCGTGACACATGGACAGTTGGTATGATTCTTTTTCAAGGACTTCAACGAAATCTCCCTAAGATGTAAAGTGTTTTTCAACATATGTTCTTTCAGCGGCTTAGGGTCACAAACTATTCAACTATGAATGTTAGAGTGGGTGTCACTAAAGAAAAACATGAATCTTCCCGTAGAACTTTATAACAAATTTTGCACATGGTTTCCTTATGATAACCAAATTTAGTCCAATATTTCATTCAAACAACAAAAAATTAAATTCATTAAATGGAAAGGAGAAATATTTTGTACAAAAAAAAACTTAAACTAAATCAAGTCATAACGAGCTATAAGCTAAACTAATCAACATGTGTATTTTATTGAAGAAACCAAGAGAAACCAAAATTTGTGCTACGTAAGTAGAAAAGGAAGAAAACGTCTAAATTATGAAAGAATAAAGTAATAAAAAGAACCATGATAATCCTATTCCTACTCTAATCAAGTAATGGCTAAGTGAAATCATAGTGCCAATATAGCTAATCAAGTAACTCCAAACCTGCAACCATATGTCCATTAGAAGTCAACTGCAAAAAACAGAGTAGTGAGGGATCTGAGATAGGAATAATTGATTCAGGAAAATCTCCACCTAGCATGTTAAGTTTGGAAGTGTTATTATTCATGGGAAATGTAGACATGAAGGATTCCTCCAACTAGAACATAATTCCATCACAAAATGTACAATGACTGGCATAGTGTTGTTGGAAGGGAATCAAAATTGAATGGCATGCATGGTGAGACTCATTAATGAAATTTGCATGCAATGTACCTTATGAGAGAGTCTTGGAGTGGGTGGAATAATTCATTTCAGGGGCTAAAGTAAGATAATGAGCACCTGAAGTAATCATCAGTTGAAATTGGAGTGCCTCATTATCCAGGAAAATCTCCCTGGGTTCACATGTTACATAACCCACATGTTGAGAGGAAAGATTATAGTTGATAGTTTGAGGGAAACATTGGGTGAAAGATGACCCCAAGCCTTCTCCTATAACATCATAAAAATAATGTGAGGAGTGTTGGAGGATTAATATAGGACCCAAGGACGACTGATGCATCTGCCCCTGAGGATTAACAGGTAATTTTAGAGCATATTTAGGTGATGACATTTCTTGGATCATATTGATGTCTCCTATACTTTGCGTGGTGATGGGTTGTTCGTTTGCTGTGATTTTTTCATGGGGATCCACAAACTTCTTGTGCTCTGCATACCTTAAATTTTTTGTGACTAACATTTGTGCATCAAGGTCAGAAAATTCAGATTGCATAGGATCAACGAATGATAAGCTAGTACTCACATTCAATTTTGGAACAACAAAATAGTCATTAATAACAAATTCATCATGATCAAATTGTGATTCAATCTATTCCGTGAATGAAAAAGTACTTAGAAATTTGTGCATCCTAGATGGACTGTCATGAGGAATAATTTCTTGATCGATCACAACTTGGGAATCTTGTTTTTATGATTTATCATTCAATGTTCAGTTGTAATAAAAGTGTATAGGATGCACAAAATGATAAACATGTAGGTTCTCCTGTGAGTGATCAACGCGAAATAAATTTGTATAAAGAGAATGAATATATTTGGATTCTAAAAATTATGAGATTTATTCAATAGGAGATTTTTCATAGACCAAATTCTTCTCATGATTTTATGAAGGGGAGAAAATAGATGTTTCACACTCCAAGGCTAAGGGTTTTGAGATTTCCGGTACGAATTTCCCCATAGTTGTGACAAAGTGTTGGTCAGAGATCATGTACCCTGTATCCTTCGTGGTTAGATCTATATCTAGTGAATGATATATGGATTGATCATTTATGAAAACCCCCACCACCTCTTGGGGCTCGCGTGACCTCTTAGTCTAAGGATCGATCATCTTCAGAGCTGAATTAGCTCTTGGGTTCCTTCTGAACCCTCGAAATCATATACCACAAGCCTTATTTATTTTCGCTGCATGTAGATCTACATTCACAAGGGTCTATTTACCTAAGGAGATAAATCCATGTGAACTCAAACCAAAACCATGGGATAAATATCTTTAACCCACAGGTACTCTGGCACTTCGAAGCTCCAGGCTTCAGGAGTTCCAACTAGAGGCCACAAAAATTTTCCTGAACACCGAATTCGTTGAAAACCAAACTATGGTGGAGATCAACGAATCTCAATACACACTAAGATCTACGAATCACAAGGATTTCAGGAATCCGGACTTTGGGAGTCTTCCATGCTCCAACCTGCACTCCCTCCAAATGAACGAACTCCGAACTAGTGGATTGGACTACTGACACTTACCTCAAATCGACGGTCCCTGTTTACTCTGTGCTCCAGGCTTCAAATTTTTGATAACATAACACCTCAAATACTCTGAAGTGATGAACTGGTGAAGTCACGAAGGGTCTCAATTGATGGTCCACACTTCCACACCAATGGATGGTTGATATCTACTCTGGCCTTTGGGCCTTTAGGAGTTCTTGACTCCAAACTCTTTACACCTCCATTTTTATGGACTACCGGACTTTCGAATAGTTGTAAATATTCCAACACATGTCCCTAAGGCCAATGGTTAGGATCTTCTCTAGCTTTGGAGCTTCGATATTTTCTTGTGCTCTCTCTTGATCACCTCAAATATTCCATATAGTCAGGTTTTCGAACCTTGTTGGATCTGCGGACACGTGTCTTCGTTAATGGATGGTCTAGGTTCACTCTAAATCCTCGAGACTTCTAGAAACTTGTCTCCTCCACAAAACACACTTGAAAACTTCTGAATACGTGAAGTCCAAAGGACTTGAAGGGTTATCACCCATGCACCTTTTATAGATTTGAAGGTCATGAAAGATCTAGTCTTCCTATGAATGGATCTCATCTGCTCGACCTTGAAAATGAAAATGTTTCTTCCTCCAAAGGATTTTTGTTCACTATTCCTCTTGATCTTTATCACTTGAAGTGATTTCAAACCTCATGCTCACACCTTGTGATACTTCTCCTGATCTTAAGACTTAGAAAATATCCTATGCACTCGTGCTTTCCCACCTTGAAAAGTTTTCAACACTTCACTAAGTGTTGGCCCTGTGCACACCTTACATGGGTATTATCGATCTTTTATACTCAGATGAGTATATGTGCACTCCTTTCATTCACTCTATGAATTTTCACTCTATCTCTCCTCAGCTATTGAGTCTGAACATGACTCTGCCTTCACACTCCTTGCGTGGCACTGTGCACTCCTTGCACCACAATTTCAGAAGAGAAATAATTGAAACTTATAGAACATCACAGGTTCATTCATTTAACCATAAAATGAACACACAGGCATACAAAACACAGAAATAAAGTAACACAACATTACCGAGTTAACTCATAGATGCACAACTCAGAGATTTGAAACAATTCTCCTTCTATTATATTACCTCAAAACAACATTTACAGAGTGTTCTTGCAGCTCTAAACTTCTCTTCTTCAGTAAGATAACAAAATAAACTCCAACAACAATTACAATATTATTCAACATCTCTTCAACAACCTCATTTGGGCATAGATTACACATACTTAAACATGGAGGGGCTTCTCGAGCCTTCCTACCGACTACTCTATTGCTTTCACATCATAATTAAAGCATTATACCACTAAGCTTATTACAATAAATGGATAATTACAACCCAGATATGAGTCGATGCTCGATATTTGTACAATCCTACAACTAATTAAGGATATTACAATATTTTGTGATCTCATATAATGGCTTAAGCCTCAAAACATTAAAGGGTATTTAATTACAATACTTTCAAAATATCAAAATGACGTTCTCCCCTTAGAGTCCAAATCAGTTTTAATGTCCAAGTTGGATTCTAATTTTTCCTCCACTTGTCCTCTTTGAACATTGATGGTGATGCTCCTGCAACATACACCTCAGGAAAAAAATATTCATGGACTCCTGTCCATGAGATCCTCTATTGTCTTTCCATGCTTTTGGATATCAGTTTCAGTTATCCAACTGGCATGTTCTACTTGATTATCTTTCCACTTAACCATATACTCATACTTCTTAGAAATCCTCTGATCTAGAATCTTCTCTATATGTGGCTTCTCTGTTATGGGCATCTGTTGCTTCCACTGAATCTCCTCTTGATCATCTTTCCCTTTTGTATCATTCATCATGTAAGGGTATAAGTCTGCTACATTGAATATGGGTGATATTCCTATGTCATTTGGTAATTCAATCTCATAAACATTTGCAGCAAATTTTCTAAGGATCTTACATGGTCCTATATTTCTTATCTTCATTTTTTTATACTTCCATTTCAGAAATCTTTCCTTCGTCAGGTGTGCTAAAACTTGATCTCCAATCTCAAAATTAAATTCTCTTGTTTTATAATCTATTCATATCTTGTATTTCTGTCTACTATCCTATAGTTTTTCGTTGATCTGATCATGTAACTTATGCATTTTTGTAGTAAAATCCTCTACTCCTACACTTTGGAATTCGTCTCTTATCAAATCTCTCAACTCTAATATTCCTCTTGGATGCATTCCATATACTATCTGGAATAGACTCTTACCCGTACTCCTATTCAGTGAGTCATCATATGCAAACTCTACTTGGGGAAGAATTTGATCCCACTGAATGTTATGTTCAGTGACCAAACTCCTCAACCAATTTCCTAAGCTTCAATTTACTACCTTAGTTTGTTCATCTGTCTAAGGATGATATGTTGAACTGAAAGAAAAAATCGTCCCCAACTTCTTCCATAAATTCCTCCAAAAGTGTCCCACAAATTTGGTATCTCTTTCTGAGGCTATACTCCTGGGAAACCCATGTAATCTCACAATCTCTTTGAAAAACAAAATGGATATGTGAGTAGCGTGACTAGTCTTCTGACATGGTATGAAATGTGCCATCTTTGAAAATATGTCAACTACCACAAATATAGAATTATTTCCCCTTTGGGTTCTTGGAAATCCCATAACAAAATCCATACTTATGGCATCCCACGACCTGTCTGGAATAGGAAATTGTTGATACAATCCAATGTTCTATTTCTTTCCATTAGCATATTGGCAGATTCTGCATTTGTCCATGAATTTATTTACATCGGACCTCATGCCTGGCCAATAGTACGAAGAACTCAATTGCACATATGTGTTTTCATGGCCAAAGTGTCCAACCAATCCTCCACTATGCTTCTCCTTCAACAATTTATCCCTCATTGAGCATTTTGGGAAACACAACTGACTTCCCTTAAATAACAATCCATCCTGGATCATGTATTCAATCCATTGATTTATGTCCCTTCGCAAAGGGTTCTCACATGCTTCATAAGCTTATTTTAAGTTTGGATCTTCTTGATACATCTCCTTGAGGAATATATTTGCAGAAAGAAATGGATACATATTATTATCAAAAGATGCTTAACACGAAATAACAAATATACAGTAAAACCAATTTCTATTCAATAAGGAAATAAGTTGAAACTGTAAAATTCAGCGGAAACAAGCTTGCTAGAATGGTGGTGGCTTATCTTTGAGAAGATATGTGATGGTTACACTCATTCGCAAGAAGATGATTACAATGAGGCTCTAAATACAATAAAAACAATGTCAAAAACCCTAGACATCCAAAAAACCTAACCCTAGGAAATGAAGCACCAAAAGTCATGTGGGCCCCGTTTGGGTAAGTTAGTACATAAACTTCTCGTGGTCGTAAGTTTTGCATGCAATATTCATTTTAGGCACACAATAGTTTGTTGGAAATGTCTATTTAAGGAATACACATTTTTCTCTTATCTATCTAAGGTTATTTTGACTATGGCGAGCCCTAAAAAATGATGTTTAGGGCCTCAAATGGCCCCGCAAGTGAGGGACCAGAAAAATAGGGAAAAAAATGTCAAACTGGAAAACTACCGAAATGAGCTAGTTGGAATAGGTGGGAGGCCACCCAAATCCATCTAGCTCAATCCTCCCCCCCTTAGGAATAAATGGTCTCCATTGCATTGAGTTCCCCCATCAAATGAGGAAATTTCTGTTGAATTTGGCCCCGGGTGAGCCACTTGCCTTGGTGCAAGAGCTTCCTTGCTTTGACCACTCAATAAAGTTGGATCCTTTGCTGGCAAGTTCCCTTGATCTGTTAGTCCACAATATGATCACTCGATGCTTGTTGTATGCATTCAGGGTTGAGCTCTATTGGTTTCAACTGTTCTATTATCTCTGATGTGTCCAATAATGGTGGGAAATATGGTCGAAGGATATCCATGTTGAACATTGGGTGCAAGCCAAGGAAAGGAAGAATTTTGAGCTCAAAATAATTATCACCCACAGCCTTTGTGATGGTGTACAACCCATAACAGAGTGGAAGAAGCTTCTGATGGGGTCCTATAAGGCGCTCTTTCTACAAGTGCAACCAAACTTTGCTTCCCACTTGAAACTTATGTGGCACTTGGTGTTGATCATGGCACTGCTTGTACTTGTCATTGGACTTTTGTAGGATATCCTAAACCTGTTGGCATATGTGTTGGATCCACTCAATGAACCGGGTGGCTGTGTCCACTTCAGTTGGAGCAAGAGATGAGTCGACCAAGGTGACCACAAGGGGTAGTGAAAAATCTATGGGACCCAATGGTTGGAATCCAAACCCCACCTAAAAGGGGATGTGTTCGGTTGAGATATGCAAGGATCGATTGTAGCTATGTTGAACATAAGGGAGAATCTCATCCCATGTATGAGGGTTCTTGGAATTATACATGCGTAGGACATACACGATCATTCGATTTATGACCTCAGTTTGGCCATCTGTGTAGGGGTGGAAGGCCATGGATTTGGTGATCTTGGTGTCCAGTAGTGACCAGAGGCTTCACCAGAATCTGATAAGAAATCGATTTTCCCGATATGAGATAATGTTTTTTGGTATTCCAAAATGTACCCAGACTCATTCAAATAAGATCTTGGAAGTGGCCTCTATTGCGATGCTCTTCTTGCAGGCGGCCATAATCGCCATCTTAGAAAAGTTATCCACAACCAAAAAAACACAGTCATTGCCCCGCTTGGTGGAAAGGAGGCCTGACATGTAGTCCATTGAGATGGATTCCGATGGCCTATCAAAAGTAGGAAGAAGGGTGTACATGCCCTATTTCTTAGTGGCCATTTTGGAAATCACACAGGTAGTTTAGGAACTGATATACTTTTTGACCTCCTGTCAAATTTTTGGCTAGTAGAAATGTTTCTGTAGCATTTCCACTTTCTTTTCGACACCGAAGTGTCCTGCCACCCAAATGTAGTGGGATTCCCAGATCATCTTCACTCACTTGCTTGATGGAACGTATATATGGCCCAAACGACACAACAACTCGTCTTAAAGATGGAAATTAGTGATAACTGTGTTTGTGGCCAACACTTGGTAGGTGGTGGTGAAGTTTGGTTCTATATCATAGAGTTGGGGCCATCTAGAGGTCTCATGGCCACAAGAGTCTATCACCATTATGAGTGTCGCGACTGGTGGTCTACTAAGAAAATCAACGATGCAGTTGGTGCTTCCCATTTTATACTTGATGTTAAGGTTGAATTGTTGCAAGTACGTGGAACACTTATGATGTTTGTCATTCTACAATTTTCCTTATGTCTGCATGAACTGCAATGGCTTATGATCAGTGTGGATGACTGTCTCCTTCCCAAGAATGTATTGTCTCCACAGGAGGAAGGCTTGCACAATGGAGTACATTTCTTTGTCACAAGTAGGGTACTTACAGACAACATCTGATAGTGTCTCACTATGATAGGCCACGAGGTGGCCGTGTTGAGTGAGAACGATGCCTACAACATAGTTTGAAGCATTTGTCTCGATCTCAAAGGGGTTCTACAGTTCTAGCAGTGAAAGTAATGGGGATGCGCTCAAGTGTTGCTTCAAATCATCAAACACTTGTTGTTGGGACTGGCCCCACACAAATTTCTCCTTACCACCACCCTTGGTTACTTGGATGAGGTCCCACGCAATATGGGAGAATCCCAACATGAACCTGTGGTAGAAATTAGCAAGGCCTAAGAAGCTCTGAAGCTCAGTGAGCGTGGTTGGGGCTGTCTAGTCATGGATGACTTGGATTTTGGTTGGATTTACATGTACACCATACTGATCAATGATGTATCCCAGGTAATGAACCATGTCCATGTCGAAGGATCATTTTTACAAGTTGGTGTAGAGCTAGTGTTGTCGTAGGGTGTGAAGAACTTGTTGAATATGTTGCAAGTTTTTTTCCCAAGTCTTGCTGTAAATGAGGATGTCGTCCAGATACACCACTACAAAATTATTGGTGAATGGTCACATGATATCATCCATCATCCTCATGAAAGTGGTTAGAGAATTTTTCAAACCAAAGGGCATGACCAACCATTCAAAAAGACCTTCCTTTGACTTGAAGGCAGTCTTCCATACATCTGTCTATTCTATCGGGACCTGGTGGTAGCCAGACTTTAGATCAATATTAATGAAGTATTTGACTCCTGTGAGCTAATCAAGGAGGTCATCAATTTGGGGAATCGGGTACCGATTTCTGAATGTGATTTTATTCATGAATCTGTAATCAATGCAGAGTTGTTAGGTTCCATATTTCTTCTGTACCAACACGATTAGGCTTTCGCAAGGTGATGAGCTGGGACATATGTTCTCCTTGTGGAGGAGTTCTTGGATCTACCACTTGATATCCTCATTCTCTAACAGAGAGCAGTGGTATACTGGCCCATTTGGAAGCGTTGCGTTGGGTGTTAGATTGATGGGGTGCCTGACCTGATAGTGCAGAGGTACCCCGATAATTGAGGAGAAGATATATGAGTAATGTTCCACAACCTTATCCACTTTCTTCTGTTGTGTGGAGAGGTCGACTGTAGAGACCCTAGATGTGGCTACAATCTTTTTCTCATTTTGAGAGTGAATCAAGAAGAAGACAAACTTCCTTGTCTAAGAGATGACCTTCCTGCATTGCTTGGTAGAGATCAAGGAAAAAACACTAGGTGGGACTGCCTCAAGTATCCTATACAATTTATTGTTCAAAGTAATAATAACACTGCAAGGCATAGACTCATATATAGCATGAAGTTTCCATAAATATGGTTGGCCCAAAAGAACATTACAAAATTTGAGAGGGCCCACATCACACAATACCTGATCTTTGGAGGGCTTCATTTCGTATGAAAAACAACATTATTGGATGACGCAAATGTCGCTTCCTTGGCGGAGCCATCTGATAGTGTAGGGATGTAGGTGCAATGTTATCAGCAGGGAGAGTTGCTTGAAAACCTTTACTGAGATGAGGTTCTTCTGGCTACCTCTATCAACGATGAAGTGCAACACGGTACCCTTCACCCACATCTTTGAACAAAAAAGGCACTCGCCTTCCTCTGGCTCGTCTTGTTCACCGGGCTGGAGCTTGGTGGTAGAAACAATAGCATTGGGTTCTGCATCAATGATCTGTCTCCCCATTTCTAGTTCTTACTCAAAATCAGAACCCACATCTGATTCAGAGGCTTTAACCTCAACCACCAGTGACTGCTTCGAGCGGAAATCAACATTGTTATGCCAGGGGATCTTATAGAAGTCGCACCACTTCCTAATATTTTTCTTTGTCTTTCCAGTGTCCTTCTTTGCTTGTGGAAAGATTGGTTTTCTTGAGTTTGTTATCCTTTTCTCTATCCTTTTTTCTGCGGGTTGGGGCTGCCCTTTCCTAGCTTTTTCTGTGAGGGGTTCCTAGGCCCAAATTGTCGAGTCTTTTGTTTGAGCTTATGCTAGATTTTGAAGGCATATCGGTAGGCTATGCCCAAGGATGAGATGTCCAAAAAATCCATTTTGGACTGGATGTACCTATGAAGACCGTCGAGATACTTGAGCATCAGATGTCACTCAGAATATTTGATACCCATGTTGGTGTGCAAGGTATGGAAGATATTTGTGAACTCGAGGACCTCTTGGTCTCTTTCCTGCCCCAGCATGGTCCATTTTGTTTATAGGTTGTCATAACTTCTAAAAGGGTAGTATTGTTCCTTAATAGCATCCTTGAAGGATTCCCAAGTGATTGCAACTGTAAATAATGAGGGTTCCTCTGTTTCCTTTTTCTCACAGAAAGTTTCCCACCAATCTTTGACATGGGGGACAACTTTGATTAGCACAACAATAATATTTTCTCTATTCAAGAAGTTATGGATAGATAAATACCCTTCTAGCAGATTCAACCATTTTTCTACCACATATGTGTCTATCTGACCTTCAAATATAGGAATATAGAAGTTGATTTGTATCTTGAAGGGGGCGGTGCCTCTGTTTGAGGAAGATGTATTGCCGAAGGATTTGTGCAAAACTATCCATCATCTCGTTCCTCTGTTGCGTGAGGGATTCCTCAAGCAATATTTTGAAGGGATATCTTGTCCCATCATCTTTATTTTCTTCTACCATGAGAGGTCATTTGGGAGTGCGAGAGCTTTTGTCCTCAAGAGAAACAAGCTCGAGACCCAATTCTTTGTACCCTGACCTCGTTGGGGACATGCATTAAGAACGACAAGGAACAAACTATTCTGATACCACTGATTTAGAATAAATTTGCAGAACGAAATGAATATATATTATTATCAAAATATTCTTAACACAGAATAACAGATATACAATAAAATTGGTTTCTATTCAATAAGGAAATAAGCTAAAATTGTAAAATGCAGCAGAAACAAGCTTGCTAGAATGGTGGCAGCTTATCTTTGAGAAGAGATGTGACAGATGCGCTCATTCACAAGAAGATGATTACAATGAGGCTCTAAAGGCATTTTTACAATAAATAGGAATGTCAAAAACCCTAGATATCCAAAAAACCTAACCCTAGGAGATGAAGTTCCAAAAGTCATGTGGGCCTTGTTTGGGTAAGTTAGTACATCAACTTCCTCGGGTCGCAACTTTTACATACGATCTCCATTTTAGGCGCACGATAGCCCGTTTGAAAGGTCTATCTGAGGAATACACGTTTTTTTACTATCTATCAATGGTCATTCTGACTGTGGTGAGCCCTAAGAACGTTTTTTAGGGCCTCAAAACGACCCCGCAAGTCAAGGACCCGAAAACTAGGAAAAAAATGCCAAACTGGAAAACTGCCAAAATGAGCCAGTTGGAATAGGTGGGAGGCCACTAACATCCATATGGATCAGTCCCTTATAAAATATTTCTCACATGCTTCATAAGCTTCTTTTAAGTATGGATCTTCTTGATACATCTCCTTGAGGTGTTAAAATCCTAAGGTCTCCACTTGTAATTCCTGTAAGATCAAACATCTTCTGCTCAAAGCATATGCAACTTTGTTAGCGCTTCAACTAATATTATTAATAACAAAACTAAAATTATGCATGAATTCTACCCATTTGGCATGTCATTGGTTAAACTTCTCTTGTCTGGTTATAAATTGTAAAGCTTGATTGTCAGTATATAAAACAAACTCCTCTGGGATAAGATAATGCCTCCATTTTTTCAAGGCTTGAATTACAACATAAAACTCCTTGTCATATGTGGAATACTTCCTCTTGACATCATTCATCTTCTCACTGAAATAAGTGATAAGCTTATTGTCTTGACTTAAAACTGCACCAATGGCTACTCCACTTGCATCACATTTAACCAGGAAAGTCTTCTTAAAATCTAGCAAAACTAAAATAGCTTGTTCTTTTATCTTTTCTTTTAACACTCTAAATCCATTCTCATATTCTTTTGTCCAATTAAAATATCTATTTTTTTTTCTTATGGTATCCAGTATGGGTGCATAAATACTGCTAAAATTCCTGATGAAATTCCTATAAAAACTTGCCAACCCATGAAAACTTCTTACTTCAAACATGCTTCTTGGAGAAGGCCAATATATTATTTCCCTCACCTTCTTTGGATCCATCTTCAATTCATTTGAATAGATTACGAGCCCCAAATATATAATTTATATTTTCATAAAAGAACATTTCTTCAAATTCACCAAGAGCTTCTCCTGCTGCAACTTTCTCAACACCATATTCAAGTGTCTGAAATTCTCCTCTTCAATCTTATTGAAAATTAGCATTTCATCTAAATAAACAATCACAAACTTACCAACAAAATCTTTGATTACTTCATTCACCAATCTCATAAATGTACTCAGTGCATTTGTTAAGCGAAATGGAATAATAAGCCCCTCATACAATCCTTCATTTGTCTTGAATGTTGTCTTCCATTCATCTCCCTCTCTCATTCTGATATGATGATAACAACTCTTCAAGTCTATCTTGGAAAAATAACTATCTCCACTCAAGCAATCCATTAAATCATCCATTCTAGGTAAATGGAATCTATACATGGTGGTTATATTGTTGATGTCTCTAGAATTTGTATAGATTCTCCAACCTCCATCCTTATTCGGACTCAACACAATTGGTACAACACACAGACTCAAACTTTCCCTGCCTGAACCTTTATCCAATAATTCTTAGACTTGCTTCTTGACCTCTTCATTCTCTTGAGGGGTCAATCTGTATGTTGTTTTGTTTGGAAATATTTCTCCCGGAATAAGGTCAATATGGTGACTAATGCTTCTGATGGGTGGTAAAGAGTGAGGTAACTCATCCACCACAATATCAACAAACTCATTTAATAACTCCTAAACTTTTATAGGAAAATCATTCATAGAAGTGCTTGTAAGGATGAATCTCATCTTGCCTATGACAACACATTGAATTTCCTACTCCTTCTTTACTTCTTTCTAGACTTCCTTTTCTCTCATGAGAAGTATACTAGGACTAGCTTCTTCCTTGACTCCTTTTTCTTTTATCGACAACAACATATGCTTACACCCATTCTTCTAAAGAGTATAAATATTTTTTCTCCCATCATGTATGACATTCCTATCATATTTCCACAGTCTTCCCAAAAGACCATGAAAAACATCCATAGGTATGACATCGCATAAAACTTCATCTTTATAACCACCTAATTTTAATTCAACTTTTTATTGTCGACTTACCATAACTTGATGGCCTTTATGCAAGAATGATACCTTGTACGGATTAGGATGTTCAGTCCTCTCCAAATTTTTCTTTTCCACCATCTCTGTGGATACCAAATTATCAGTGCTCCCACTATTTTTGATCACTTTGCATACCCTATCTTTGTTCTTGCAAATAGTACTGAATAGACTGTTCCTCTAGACTGGTTCTCATGCTTCCTTCTCTAGATTTACGAGAAATTTTCTCATCATGAGTGCTCTTCCTTCTTCCACTACTTCTTCCTTCATCTCTGTCTCCACATTCCTCTTTTGCGCTTAAGAAATGTGAGCTTCTCCAGTTCCTGTATTTTTCTTCTCAAGAAATTCCCAAGAAATGTGCCATGTTTTTCCATAGGCATAACACTTCACTTCTCCTCCTCTGCCTCTTCTTGTTCCTCTGAGAAAATAGTTTCTTCCTCCATAGATTCCTCCTCTAGAACTTCCTCCTTTCTTTGTTTGACTATGATACTTTCCATATTCTCCTCTGGGATTCTGGAATGTTTCTCTGACATTTCCTCTTCCTCTATTAGGACTCTTTCCTCTGTTCCTTTGACTTTGCTTCATTGACAACTTTTCGTCTGTTTTCAGGGCTACCTGATAAGAATATTCCATTGTTCTCATTGTCATCATGCTAATGTCATCCCAAATTTCATATCTCAGGCCATTAATGTACTGAGAAAATTTTCTTCATCATTCTCCCTATGTCTTGATCTTATGTTCAACTTGTAAAACTCTTCAGTGTACTCCTTCACCGACAAACCTTTCTATCTCAATTTATGTAACCTTTCGAACAGATTTATCTGAAAATCCTTGGGTATGAATTTAGCCTTCAACTTAGCTTCCATTCTATCCCAATTCTTAATCTTTGACTTTCCTTTGCATCTTCTGTCATCTTGCAATTCATCCCACCATAATGTTGCATGTCCCTTCAATCTGGTCACAACATGCTTCACCTTCTTCTCATCATCAATCTCCTCATAGTCAAAGTACTTGTCTAAAGCACTTATCCATTCAAGTAGTTCTTCCACATTCATATTACATCCATACAACCTGACTGGGACTAATGGTTAATAACATGTGTTTCCTCCTGATAGGTCACATGTTCAAATCCAGAGGGGGGTAGGGTATGTATACCTCCGTAGACTTTACCAGTAAAAATCGTTGGGAGGAGGGATTCTCATGCACCAATTTGGTGTCTATCTTGGTTGTGACCTTAAAAATAAATTATTATTATTATTAATATTATTATTATTATTATTATTATTATTATTATTATTATGGGACTTCTATTTTTTATCTGGTTCCCAGCTTGTCAACATCTCTCAGTAGTCACTCCTCTGCTTCTTGTTCTCTTGCAACTTCTTCTGCTTCTACATCTTCATTTTCAGATTCACAGACATCACCAAATTCAGGTTCTCTTATCTATGTTCTCTCCATGGAATCCAAACTTGCATGAAGTTGTCTCATCTCCTCTCTCATGGCTGCACTGACCAATGGTATCTCTCTGTGTCTCCTTATCGACATGATTCCAAATTTCCTTTCACACGGAGCTTAATTTTCTGCTCTTTATACCACTTTATGATATTAGACAAATATTTTCCTTTGCCTTTTGTCTGAAAACAAAATGTTCACTCTGATACCACTTGATGCAAACCCCCACCACCTCCTAGGGCTTGCATGACCTCCCGTTCTAAGGATCGATAGTCTTTCGAGATGAACTAGCTCTCGGGTTCCTTCTGAACCCTCGAAATCATATACCATAGGCCTTATTTCTTTTCCTTGCACGTAGATATGTGTTCGTGAGGGTCTATTTACCTAAGCGAAGAAATCTATGTGACCTTAGGCCAAAACCTTGGGCTAAATCTCTTTAACCTGCAGGGACTATGACACTTTGGAGCTCCAGGCTTCGGGAATTCCAACTAAACCCCACAACAATTTTCTTGAATGTCGAATTTGTGGAAAACCAAACTACGGTGGAGATCAATGACTCTCAATACATGCCGATATCTATGGCTCACAAGGATTTCAGGACTCCAGAATTCGGGAGTCTTCCCTGCTCCAACCCGCACTCCCTCCAAATGCATGAACTTCGAGCTAGTGGATCAGATGGTTGACACTTACCTTAGATCGAAGGTCCCTGTTTACTCTGGGCTTCAGATTTTTCAAAACATAATACCTCAACTCCTCCAGAGTGTTAAACTAGTGAACTCACAAAGGTTATCAATTAATGGTCCATGCATCCACACTAATAGACGTTCGAGATATACTCCAGTTTTCGAGAGTTCTCAACTCCAACCTATTTACGTCTCCATTTTTCCGTACTGTCGGACTTTTGAATAGTTGGAAATATTCCGACACATGGCTCTAAAACCAATAGTCATGATCTTTTCCAGCTTCAAAGATTCGGGAGTTTCTCGTGCTCTCGCCTCAACACCTCAAATATTTTGGATAGTCGGGCTTCTAGACCCTGTTGGATCTATGGACATGTGTCTTCTCTAATGGATGATCCATGTTCACTCCAGATCCTGGGACTTCAGGAAACTTGTCTCCTCCATGACACACACTCAAAAAATTCTAAATATGTGAAGTCTGAAGGACTTCAAGGGTTACAACCCACACACCTTTTCCAGATATGACAGTCATGAAAGATCTAGGCTTCCTCTGAACGAATCTCATCCGCTCGACCTTGAAAATGAAAAGGATTCTTCCTCCAAAGGATTTTTTTTCTATATTCCTTCTGATATTTATCACTTGAATTGATTTCAAACCTCATGCACACACCTTTCACTACTTCTCCTGAGTTTGAGACTTAGAAAATCTCTCGCGCACTCCCTGCGCTTGCTCTCCTTGAAACTTTTTCCACACTTCATTAAGTGTTGACTCTGTGCACACCTTGCACGGGTCTTCTCGATATTTTATACTCATACGAGTATATGTGCACTCCTTTCACTCACTCTATGAAGTTTAACTCTATCTCTCCTAACCTATTGAGTCTGAACATGACTCTACCTTCACACTCCTTGAGTGGCACTATGCACTCCTTGCACCAGGGTTTTAGAAGAGAAACAATTGAAAATTACAAAACATCACAGGTTCATTCATTTAACCATAAAGTGCACACATAGGCATACAAAACAAAGAAAGAAAATAACACATCATTACCCAATTAACTCATAGATGCACAACTCAGAGATTTGAAACAATTCTCCTTCTATTATATTACCTCAACAAAACATTTACACAATGTTCTTGCAACTCTCAAATTTTCTTCTTCAACAAGATAGCAAAATAAACTCCAACAACAATTACAATATTCTTCAACATCTCTTCAACAACCTCATTTGGGCATTTATTACACATACTTAAACATGGAGGGGCTTCTTGAGCCTTCCTACTAACTACTCTAGTGCTTTCACATCATAATTAAAGCATTCTACCACTAAGATTATTACAATAAATGGATAATTACAACCCATATATGAGTCTATGCTCGATATCTGTACAATCCTACAGCTAATTAAGATGATTAAAATATTATGCGATCTCATACTATGGCTCAAGACTCAAAACATTAAAGAGTATTTAATTACAATACTTTCAAAATATCAAAATGACATGCTCCCCTTTGAGTCCAAATCAGTTTGAATGTGCACGTTGGATGTTGATTTTTCCTCCACTTTGCCTCTTTGAACATTGATGGAGATGCTCCTGCATCAATCATCCTGATCATAGCCTTTAGAAATAGAGACAATATATGAAAACCAATTAAAGATTTGTTGGTTTGAGGGTTTGTCATTTTTAGGAAATTTACAATAAATATGAAAAACTTTTAGAAAGAATTTATCCACAGATTCGTTTATGAGACTAGAGATTTATGTTAGTTCATAAAAGAGTTTTTCGTAAACATAATCTACGTGAGCATCGATAAAGGCTTCCATGAATTGTTTCCAACTATGTATATATTTCACTGGCAATTTCCTAAACCGAGATTTGTTTCTCCCTTCGAATGTGAGGATGAATAGTTGACATGTTTCATTGTCCCAAACAATATTAATATTATTTTGAGTGATATTAAACTGATTAATATGTGTGAGTGCAGAAACATTCCCTTCACCATAGAATTTGGGGTTTGACAAGAGATTAATTATCTCTATTGAGATTCCCTTTGTGGGTCTCAGAAGACTCAAAGGGTTATCCCATACAAAGGTACAGAGAGGAGCCATGGATTGGTTAAAAGTTAATGAAATGACTCCACATGGGCAGGCTTGTCATCTGACCCTCCTTGTAGTGCCAATTCTATTGACACGCGTGAAATATCCCTTTGTCAACAACAAGGGTTAGCCTTGGTAAGAAGTCCCAATTATACCTCTCACCATTTGGAATAGGGAACCCATCTGGATTCTGGCCCGATAAACATTATTGGTTTTGGTTTTACCAGTTGCGTCCCGATCCACTGATGAAGGTGAATAATGGATGGTTATGAAAATGAAATATGTAGATATAGATTATGTAAATTCATGAAAGAGATATAATCTACTTTTAATCTATCCTATCCTAGCTAGGAGAGAACTATTGAAAGTAAAATATTTGTAGTGAAACCAAATTATGCTTAATCCCCAATCAAACAGTTGTTATAATGATGCAAAATCATAAACACACGCACACAAACATATAATCAAAAAATTCTAGATCATATCTCTTCATACACCAACAAATAATATGCTCAGGATGTATAATATAAGAAAGAATAAAAATACTGCAAGAGGAACATAGACTGCGCCAGAAAATTTTATTAGCAAATATGTCCTTACAAGCCATGTGAACAACATACATTCTACTTGAAATAGTTCACATCAAAAAAATGACACACACAAGTTTTTATCCCTATCAAAATCTATCCCTGAGGACTTATCAATAATAATATTTTCAACAATAGTACATCAAAATTACAAGGAATGGCTTCTCAATTTTAGTTAACATTGTATTACCAAAATAGTTCAAAAATGTACAATGATTGAAGAGCCCAAAACACTTTCTTCAAGTGTAATTCGAGTATTTATTGAAGCTTAGCATGACTCTTGGCCTTCTTCCTTCCCCGTGACCTTTCATTTTCCAGCCTTTGTCTTTATTCCCTTTGTAATGATGAGGGGGAAAATACATCAGTTATATTTCGAATTTGTCTCTTAGCACGAGTGGGCCATCATATATTTCGGCTATAGTGTGTCTAATCTATCGTAATGATTAGCTTGGGAATTAAGGGATTTGATCATCATCGTTTCAAAATCTCTCTTAAGCGACTTGTGTTTTATTTCCTTCATTGCTCCCTGGTCATTACTACGATTATTGTTATTGCTATTTCTCTATTGTCCTCGGTTGTAGATCACATTGCGATGATGTTGAATGTGACCTTCTCTAGACATTGGTGCTTGGCACCAGATTAATATGCATTGGATTATACCTCAGGGTAACCTCGAAATGAAGTATTAAAACCAAAGCATTTGAACTCATATAACTAAAACAATAAGTAATTTATATTTCACATAAACTTCCTCGAGTTCGATTCCTGGATTTTTTGCTCATGGTCAAGGTATTATGTTCTCCAAGGCTATTGACAAGGTGAAAAATATTAATTATGAAAAATGAAGACAACTAGTTAGGAATTTCTCAAATAATATAATTGGGAAGTTGTATATCTCGAAAATACCTTTCCAATGGTATAAGGAATGCGTGAAACGGGCATTTGAGTCAAACTTTATGGCCAAAATATAAAAGATAGTCTTATGTGGTCTTATTGTTTCAAAGCAGTTTGTATGAACACCTCCGATGTGTAACGAATAAGTTCATGGGAACTCCTTTGAACCAAACATTATCGCATGAACTCCTCCACTGGGTGCATTTTCTTGTTCTTCAATAGTGAGTCTCTTTGGGGGGGCACACCATTTTTTAAAAGAATTGGGGTGGAGGGGAGAAGTGTATGAATTGAGGGATGCTTTCTTTGGATCATGCTTATGATGAATGCTATTTACTAAAGCCTCTACTCATAATTATCACATTACCAAACCCGGTAACAATACTAGTTAACCCCATTGATTGTAATGACATCAAGCCTCCCTTTTCCAACTTATTCTTTTTAATATTGACTTTATCAATCTCACTTGCTTCGCGTTATAACATATTTTGTCTCATATAACTTGCTTTGCAATATTATATTGTGATGTTTCTCTTTGTAACTCGCCATATTGCATTATTGCTTGGTTTTCATGACAGTCTCATTCTCATTATGCCCAAGTGTGATATCTTTATTGAATGAAAATATTATTCTTACGAGTGCCTTTGACATGTCACCATCCAAGTTCATCTCAACTTCGTCTGTTGATCATTGATCTTTCTTTCTAGATATTCAAGTTTCCCCAGTTCTAACCACCTTATCTTCCATGAAGGTAGAAAGATTTATATAGTCATCAATATTTTTAGGGTTGAAACAACATGTCATGACACTTCTGATAAACATTCCAAAGGAAACCCATTGATGTGCTTCAAATAGTTCATCACAAATTTATTTCAGTAAATTGTGTGTCCTTTCTAAATGATAAAGTTCCTTTCATGATCAACGCTCATGGCCACTATTTCCTTTCATAATCATCGATTTCTCATCGGTGAACTTGCCTTCAACCTCACTTCTTGCATAGCGATGAAATTGGCCTCACCGCTACACTTCACCTTATTTTTTGTCGGTTAGTACCAGAGCACTTTGTTTTAACTCCTTCGGTTAATACCAGAGCACTTCATTTTAACTCTATTAGTGAAACCAACTTACTTCATCCCAAAGTCATTAGTTCAATGCAGTTCTACTTCACCTTGTCATTGGTCATGTGTTTTTCTTTTATCGAGGGTTTTTTTAGGGTGTACATGTGTCAATTTGAATGAGGGCAGAGTGGAGGGGGCACATGGGTCCTTCACTCCATGAAAAATTTGATCCACAAAAAACTTAATTTCACATTATCTCTCGAAAGAAGTGAATTTATGCATGAATTATTGGTTTAATTCCATTCTCCTATGAGAAGGGCACCACTAAGAAGTGCACTCAAAACAATTATCATGTAGTGCAGAAGTGCATCTTGATTGGCGATTTTTAGATATACAGTCAGAGTCACAATAGGAGGTTTTAATTCCAACGACATTCCCATCGTTTAAGACCAGAGCAATTCCTTTCTTTATTATCAATGAAGACCATATATATTTATATCTTCATTGTCGATGGATACCATAGAACTTACCTTCTTTTTTTGTCTATGTGAACCAGTGTTAATCTTTGGAAATTCATCGGTCTCGTTGATTTCCCCATCTCTAATTGTAATACCAACAAAGTTACTCTTATCTCTGTCGGTTTCAATGTTCCCTCCATCGTAGATTAGGTTACTGGTCGAATTAGCTACATAGCCATTGATATGGAACTGGTTAAGGTAACCCTGAAAACCCCCACACTACTTACTTGTCGCTACCTCATATTTCACCATCACTAACTTTCTAAATAGATCAATAGTTCACTAGAAAATATTCAATAGAATGAGTGAGTGAATGTACTTGTGAATGACTCCTTGAGGTGTATTTATAATTTTTCTAGGTAACCTCTTTCCTTAATCTTAGGGTCTTCTAGACTTTCTTGTTAGAACCACTTTACTCTTTCATTAAAGACTGGTGACCAACTAGGGGCTTCCTGACCATGATTCAGGGCTTCTAACTTCACAAGGCCATAACTCCTTAACTGTGAGCAACCACGTGATGTACCACCTATCACTGGAAAAAAAATGATGAGGAATATCTATCCATGAGTGAGTTAATTATATTTACACTGGCCTTCATGACCTTTTTCCTTTATCAAATTCTAATTTCATACCCATACCTTTGGGGCTACCAGAATTCTTAAGGGGTTGACATCAATGAAAACCAATATTTCAAAAATCTCCCCCTTTAGCATTGATGGAAACATTGATGGAATGGTAACACTCATGCTCCCCCTGTGACCATTTCTCCCCCTATATTCATGTATTTGTTCTCTCTCCATTTTCATGCCCTTGTTCTCTCTCCCCATTTGACATCAATGGAAAAGGGTAATTCTCCTTTGGGGCTTCTCCCCTTATCTGCAAGCTTCCAGTTTCTCTTCATGGTGCTTCCTCGTGTAAAAGTGTGATGTATATGAAAATCATTCAAAATATTATTTACTTGTATTCTCCAATTATTTTGCATCTCTCCCCCTATATTACTGTGTCTGATGTTGTGTGCATCACTGAGGGGCATAAAATACTCCAAGTTTCTATAGAATATACTCAAAGGTATCCCTTGGAAGGGGTTTGGTGAATATATCTACAATCTTCTCTTTTGTCCCAATGTACTCTAACTTGATTTTCTTCTCTGTAACCTATTCTTGTAGAAAGTGAAACTTGATCAGAATATGCTTCATCTTGGAATGCATCACTAGATTCTTAGAGATATTGATAGAACCAGTGTTATCACATAGTATTGAGATGGGATCATCATTCTTCACTTGTATATCCTGCAAGGTTTTCTTCATCCAGATAACTTAAGTGCAACACATTGTCGCTACAATATACACTGCTTCTGATGTGGACAAATATACTAATAATTGTTTCTTTCTCAACCATGATACATGTTGGCACAGGGGCATGCCCAGGGTTCAACTCCAAGAGAGCACCAACAAGCCCTAACTACTGTCCCTTTTGGAAACACTTGCGAGGCAGATGCAGTCTCGCCTGAAGTAGCTATGGGGGGGTTGCAGTACATAGATGTATACAACCGAAGGAAATACCAAGTGGATCCAATACAAGAATAATACAACATTTATATATCACTTACCAGCTCATATCTACTCTGCACAACTATCTATCAGATCTAACACAGTAATGCAATAGAAAAATATTAAATGATAGAGAACATAGCATCAATCACACATGACACAAGATATACATGGTTCACCCTCTCCCTAGGGATACATCCACAAAACTGTGCTTTATAATATATTAAGATGAAGCATACAGTTCTTTTATGTGCTCTTAGCTAGCAAATATTCTCTCTTTTCCTCTCTCTCTCTCCCCTCCCTACACACCCAGCTGCAGGGTTGATCTTCGCACCCAGATGAAGATATTACAATACCAGAAATATCTTACACCTAGCACTGCTCTCTCACACCACAATAATCACTCATGCCAATAACAAAGATAGAACAAAAAATACCAACAACCCATCCCAGGTCCTTTAGACCTCTATTTATAAATTACAATAGCTCACCAATAACCTTAGGCCGATACTTAAGTGTCAAAACCCTAGGTGTCTAAAACCCTAGGTCAACTTTACCTATGTTTTTAGGGCTTCGCCAGCCTGTCTTTCCTTCCTTCTCGTGCAGTGCTCCAAAGAATCCAACAGTAGCTTTTTCTGCTTTCTGAGTTTTCCACAATCTGTCTTCCTTTCGGATCTGTCATCCTCGGTATTCTCGTCTGACAACCTACTTTCTCTTACTTCGCACCGTCTTTTCTTCTCTTCTGCTCACTTCGACCCAGTATTAGTCACTATGTCTTCCACGCAATTCACATTTCACCTTTTCTTCCTTGATCTTCACTTGCTTCCATAACCAAGGGCCAATAGGCCCTCAACACTCACCTGTGACTTGTCCTGAGGCACTTCAGATCTGATCCTTATGTTTTACTGTGACTTTAGACTGTGCAGGGTAGCCTGTGCTTCAAGCTCTAGTCCTCCCTTCCTTCCTTGTGCAGACTCTCTTTTATGTGTCTTGTACCCAATTTCAACTACACCTGGTACCGAAACCCTTTTCCTTTTGCTTTTACTAAGAGCTACGAGGTAGTTGGTTGTCGCAATACAATTTCAACCAGCTCCCATTCACTAATCCCTCCTTCCATTCTCCATTTAAAGTCTTCAACTACGCAACTCCTCCTTCTGTAACATAGGCAACCTCATATGGCACAAGCCAATGCATTATGAACTTTCCTAGATGCTTCATGAACTTACTGTCATATGCCAATACCAAATCACCTTGCTTAAATGCCTTATTTTTTATGTGTCTATCATGGTATGCCTTCTCTCTTTCTTTTTGAACCTATTGGTGAAATCCTGCAATAAATCTATCTTCTTCCAGTTCGATCAACTGTGCAAGCCTCTCTTGCACAGTGCCAGTGTCATCCATATTTGTAAAGGCTGAAATTCTTAGACTAAGAACCAAATATTCCATGGTTACAACTGCTTCTAGACCATAGACCAATTTGAAGGGGGTCTGCATGGTCAGTTTCTTGCAAGTGGTTCTATAGGCCCATAATACTACTGGTAGTCTCAAATCCCAGTCATCCCTATTCACATTGCATATCTTCGTTAGTGTTGTCTCTAAGATTTTATTGAATGCTTCAACTGTCCCATTTTCTTGTGGATGATAGGGTGTGCTCTTCTGATGGTGAACTTCAAATTCTAGAGTCAAGGCTTCAACGGTCTTATTGATTAAATGTGTTCCTTGATCACTCATAAGGGTCTTCGAGCATCTAAACCTAGTTATGATGTCATCAAATATGAAGCATGCAGTTGTAGTTGCACTATAGTCCTTAACTGCTCTTGCTTCTTCCCATCTGGTCAAATACTCAGTTGCAATGATTATGTATCTAGATCATGTGTGCTTCCCTGGTGGGTTTCTAGGTCCTACGAAGTCAATGGCCCATTTTCTCAAATTCTTGTAGGCTCAGTTGTGCTTCTAAAGGCATTTCATATCTTATGGATGGTTTCCCAACTCTTTGACATGCATCGCAGGCTCTGTAATAATCCTTAGCATCTCTTTGTAGAGTAGGCCACCAAAGGCCAGCCCTAATAATCTTTTTCATTGTTTCTTTGCCTATGTAGTGTCCTCCTGTGATGCCTTCATGTGATTCTATGAGGATCAATGGTCTCTTTTATTCTATAACACACCTTCTCAGTATCTCATCAAGTCCCATCTTATATAGCTATCCAGCTGTAAGTGAAAAGTCTGCAACACGCACTACTAGTTGTTTCTTCTGGGTGATTGTATGTTCACTAGGTTCCATTCCTGTTGACAAGAACTGTACTATCTCTACGAAGTGATCATCGATTTTTCTAATGGCCAACAACTGTGCATCTAACAGTGTATCCTCCAATATAGTAGGCTCTTCTCCATGTTCCAACCTCGAAAAGTGGTCAGGGCCTTTGTTCATTCGTCCTAGCTTAACCACGATCTCAAAATCATATTCCTGAAATAGAAGAAGCCATCTGCATATTCTTTCCCCCAACAATGGCTTGTTGACTAAGTATTTCAGCGTGGAGTGATCATTAAAAATTTTAAAGTGTCCTCCCAACAAGTAGTGGCAAAACTTCTGTAGCGCATACACCATGGCTAACTTTTCTCTCTCAGTGGTGGTGTAATTAATCTCAGTTGTTGATAGCTTTATGCTAACAAAGGCTAATGGGTGGTTGATGTCTCCTATTCCTGGTTGTGCTAACACAACTCCTAATTCAATGGAAGATGCATCGACATGCACATGAAACTCCTTACTCCAATCTGGGAAAACTAGAATAGGCGCAATAACTGTTTTTTGTTTCAATGTGTCGAAACTTTGTTGGCATTCTTCTGTCCAATGAAATCGACAGTATTTCTTCAAAATATTCTCCATGGGTACATTAATAAGTGCATAGCCTTTAATGAACTTCCTATAGTATCCAGTATGTCCCAGCGCATTGCGCAACTATTTGACTGAAGTAGGAGGGGGTAGATCGACTATAATGGAAATCTTGGATAGATCTACCAGCAATCCCCGCTTACACACAATATGACCTAGCAACACTCTGAAGGGTGAAAATAAGATTCACTTCTTCAATTTTAAGGAAAATTGACTCTGCCTGCACTTATCTAACATTAGTCTTAAACATTCAATATGATTCTACAAAATGCTGAAAACAATCCAATCATCAAAATATGCTTCCAGAAATTTATGTAAAAACTCCTTAAATGCTTCAACCACAACCCTGGAAAAGATGGTTGGTGCATTCTTCAATCCAAATGGCATCACTATATACTGGTAGGATCCCCATTCTATTGCAAATGTGGTCTTATGTGATCTTCCTTGGCAATCCGTATCTGATGGTATCCTGAAAATCCATCTGTAAAAGAATATACCTCCTGTACTCCTACATTGTCTAACACTTCATCATTAAATGGTGTAGGGAATGGGTCATGCAAACATGCATCGTTCAACTTCCTGATATCTACGCAGATCCTGATATCTCCTATCCTTTTGTCTTGTACCACCATAGGGATAATCCATTATGACTCTTCAACAGGTTCTATGAGCCCTGCTTCCAGCATTATGTCGAGCTCAATCTTCACTTTCTCCTTATATTTAAGGTTCAATCTGTAAGGTCTCTATTTGACTGGTCTAGCATATGGCTTCAAATCAATCCTCATCTCTCCTATAGGCCCTTTAATGCCCTTCATATCAGTGAAATTGGTTGGACACAAGTCATGATATTCATGCAGTAACTCTGTAATCTTGTCAATAGTGGCAGCATCCCAATAGTCTCCAACATTGGCAAGCTTCGGTGTTTTCTCTGTTCCAATATTGACTTTATTGATCTTGATCGGCTTTCCAATGAAAGGTAGCTCAACTCCTGGTCCTCCTATGTCTCTTTGGCCTTCTGTTTCAGCGATGTTCACCTTCTTAGGATCATCGTCCTCATCAGCATAGATATTGTAACAACTTTGCAGTTTCTAAAGAGGCGCAGTCCATTCATCCTCTTCTTGATCCAAAGGGAAGCTAGGTGCCTCCTCAAACACTTTCTGTCTTACAATCTGTAATACTTGATCCACTGCAGGATATTGGCTTTCAAACAAAAATATAGTTACAAAGTTCTGGGTCATACCTTCCCAATTTGCAATGATGAGGCGCAATTCTGCTTGTAGGTACCAGTTGATAGGGGTTGTGTCCATCGTGTTTATGAATTTTTTCACCCACTGTTCTTGAGGGATGTTTCTCTATTTTTCCTCATAAATTCACACATGGTCCTTTGGATAGATTTGACCTATGTATCTAACTTCGTAGCTTTCTACTTGCTCTAAAAAATCTCCCTGTCATCAAAGTGCGACATTGTACCTAGTCTATAATATTGTTTTTGTGTGTCCTCCACCATCTCGTTGGTGTTGATTTCAGGACCTCATCCATTGCCAACAATCTTTGTTGTGTTGGTACAATTTCTTCAAAGTTCACCAAGAATGATTATAAATGATTTAGACCATCAAAGGTGGGCAAGTTACTTACTGTTGTGTCGATCCAGTGAACTTCTCGGGTTATTATAGCACATCTCTTTGTAGATACTTCGTATGTTTTGTTCTTCCAGTTCTACAGTGCTTCTTATGAATCCGATGAACATGCATTGTCACTTCAATAGCTCAAATTCCCATCCGCCATAGGATTAATGTAGTCTTGTTGTTTGGCTGTTAATTTGTATATGTTTTCTAGTTCATATGTGTGGTCTTCTTCTCTAATGGGTTCTGTGTATCTCTGACCTTCATCGAGATTTAAATGTGCAATGACCCTAAGTCCATCTCCTTCAAACATCATTTTTCTTTTCTTTAAATCAACCACATTGGAATTATTGAAAGCCCAATCAATTCCTAACAGCGCAGGGTAAGGACAACTATCATCAACTATCTCAATCACCTCAAAATATGCAAACATCCTTACTCCATCGATGTCCACAGGGACATGTTCCAATCCGCCAAAGGGACTTACTTCCTATTGATTGGCCATCCTAATATTGATAGGGGAATAGATCAACTTCGGTTTTCTCATCAGTGCCCAAGTCTGCTTCGTCATGACATTGAATTCCGACCCTAAGTCAAGGACCACATAGTCTATATCATATTCTCCAATTTGGGAATTCAATTGTAGTTCCTTATTTGTCCTTCTCCTTTTTGAGACTTGGTGTACTTCTCTATTTAGTAAGGGATGTATATTTCCTAGCTCATACTATCTCATTAAATTTTGTAGCTCTTGGACAACACTTTCATCCTGAATCAACTTAATACAAGTATATAAAAATTCCATGATCCTTATTACCTATTTTCCTTCTCCTGGCAGAACATACTGATCGAATGCTAGAGGCATTCCATATTCTCTTACTTCTGGTTGTGTCTTTGATGAAGAACCTTGATCTCTCCCGAATTCTTTTCTTGCCTCCTCAAATATTTGTTTTTCTTTCTTTGCATCAAAAATTTGTGTCTTCTCAGCAACTTTCCTGACTCCTGATTCTTCTATAGTCTTTCCTTGGATCACTCTATCCTCTCCTATAACAGTGCCTCCTCTAGTGATAACAACGACTCTGGGATCTTCTTTGCAAGGTTCTTCTTTGATTATTTGTATTTGCAGGTTCTACTGAGGTCCCCATCTCTCTTGAAGTTTAGCCAACAATGTTGGACATTCCTTGATAACATGCTCGAAGGAGTTGCAATAGTTGCAAGTGGTACAAGGGTTTTGATAGTCCCTTGCCAAGTGTCCTAGTTGTGCGCAGTTATAATAGATTATCTTTCCTTGACCTCGACCCATACCTCCTCCTCTTGTGCGCAGTTGAAGTTTCCTCTCCCACGGGAGTTATACTACGCAGTGCTTCCTTCTTGCTATACTTCGACTTGAATTTTCTATATATCCCTTGACCTTTCATGCATGAGGTCATAAGCCCTACAATCCTTTTCATCATGTCCTATCGACTTACAAAACGTTCAATACAGATTTGTGGGTTTCTGGACATATTGTTGCAGATAGTAACATTCACCAGGGAGATGTCGATTTCTACATACCTCACACCAAGGTAGAGTAACTTGCTTCAAGGGGATCGGAGCTCCATAGGCCAAGTATTCATGAAATAGGGGACAATTCTCCTTGTCATGGCCTTCTGATTTTCATCTGACACACCATATGTCTTCTCTTTTATCTTTCCCCTTGTCTTTCTTCATATCTTTGACCTGTAGAGACAAACTATTTAGCTGACTCAAGATTTGACTCATACGTTAGTTGGATTCTCCCATAGGAGTTGATTCTAACTTCATGGTGATCTCCAGTGCCTCAACCTATGAAGAAATCCTCTGTTGGATCAGAGGAACTCTAATGTGTGGAAAGAGGGCAGCAATGAACCATTCCTTGTTCTTCTCATCTGGGATCTAGAAACTCAAGTGGCCTGTCAAGGTTTTAAACCTCTGATTGAACTCCCATATGGGTTCAACTATTCTTTGCTTGATTTCTTTCAATTTTGTAATGCATTGTGACTCCGACTTGGGTTTCTTGAATTTGAAAATCAATGCGTTCTTGATCTCATTCAGTGGTTTAGACTGGGAAATTCCCTTAACAAACTTCATGTACCAACTCAGTGCACAGTCTCTTAGGGTAGTACTAAAATAATCTCATTTGATAGCTTCATCGGTGATGTTCTTAATACTCCATACGGCTTCGCATACAAACCAGTGCTGATCAGGATCTTCAGATCCATCTCCTCTGAAGGTGGGTAACTTCATCTCATCTGCCATAGATCTTCCTAGGTTTCCTAACTGAGTATGTGGCAAACTGCTAGTAACAATGCTTTGAGCGCTCTGGTGACTCTAATTAATATGATTGCTTAATGTTGTTGAAACAACAATAGGATTAATAGTACTTACTTCAATAGTCGACGCAGTTCTTGAAGTTTCTGTCTCTTCTCAGCGAGGTTCCTCTATCCTAGCGAATTTTGAATGCTCTTTGTCTATCAGATCTTCCTCTTCTCCACTGTAGAAACCCTCGTCCCCATAGTTCTTCTTAAACAGGTTCACGAGAGGAACTTATTTGAACACTCTCCCACTGTGCGTATGTCTAGCCTCTGTGTCGCTATCGCTGTCTGAGTTTTTGAACATTCTCTCTTCAATCTAGAAAATTACTGTATCTTCAAGATATTCTTCTCATGCAATAGAATCTTGATCCTCAACTTTAGAAAGTGTAAAAATTTTCCTCTGGGTCCCTTAAAGAAATATCTCTCGACTTGGCTATATGACTTTACTCTATCAACAACAAACTGAGTGATATACCCTCCAATGGTACTATCAAACCAGTGATCTATCACTCTTGACACAACGTTATCAACTCTCTTGACCTTCTTGATCAGCATTGATGTCCAAACCACAAGTGGCCTAGATCTGATCTCAAATTAGGTATCTGCTAACCTAGCTAGCCACTCGTATAACTCGCTATGGATTCCTCCAAATAAAATCTTGTGTATATCAGTAAAGATATATCTTTCCATAAAATCCTTTGTACTAAGATTAGGGTTCTTATTCTGGGCTTCAACGAAGTCCTTTTCTTAATATTCTATCCACTTTTGAATCTTTTTCTTCGATGGAAACCACCTTGACATTCCCTCAAGAAGATTCATGTCTCGGTGTTGGCAGCCAACCCACATTTTTCCTCGATTACTCTCAAAAGCTGCCTACACCCCTTGCGGTATTTTGACAAATCTTTGTCGCATTGTGCTAATGGATATGTGTCTCATTTTTGCAACCATTACAATTCAATTTCGACTCA
>ML777836.1:268599-290273 GCA_009831015.1 Picea engelmannii
TTTCCTTATGAGACCTTAGAGCGGCCAACGGAGCCGTTAAACTCGTCAGGGTGGTCCATACCAAACGGCTTGGGTTATTTAGACAACCCCGGACCGGTTCCACTCTCCCAGTTGACGGACGGTCATTTTCGCCCGTCAACACTCGGCAATGGAACCATTTGTTGGCACAGGGGCAGACCCAGTGTTCAACTCCAAGAGCGCACCAAAATGCCCTAACTACTGGCCCTTTCGACAACACCTGCGAGGCAGATGCAGTCTCACCCGAAGTAGCTATTGGGGGGTTGCAGGACAGAGATGTCTACAACTAAAGGGAATACCAAGTGCATCCAATACAAGAATAATACAACATTTATATATCACTTACCATCTCAGATCTACTCCGCACAACTATCTATCAAATCTAACACAGTAATGCAATAGAAACATATCAAATGACAGATAACACAACATCAATCACACACAACACAAGATATACATGGTTCACCCTCTCCCTAGGGCTACGTCCACATAAATGTGCTTTATAATATATTGATATGAAGCATAAAGTTCTTGTCTGCATTGTCAGCTAGCAGATCTTCTCTCTTCTCCTCTCTCTCTGTCTCCCCTCCTTGCGCACCCAGCTGGAGGGTTGATCTTCGCACCCAGATGAAGATATTACAATACCAGAAAGCTCTCACACCTATCACTTCTCTCTCACACCATAATAATCACTCATTCCAATAATAGATATAGAACCAATAATACCAACAACCCATCCCAAGTCCTTTAGAACTTTATTTATACATTGCAATATCTCACCGACAACCTTAGGCCGAGACCTAAGTGTCAAAACCCTAGATACCAAAACCCTAGGTGTCTAAAACCCTAGGTCAACTTGATTTGCATTTTTAGGTCTTTCCCAACCTGTCTTTCCTTCCTGCTCGCGCGGTGCTCCAAAGCATCCAACGATAGTTTTTTCCTCTTGTTGAGTTGTCCACAATCTGTCTTCCTTTCAAATCTGTCATCCTCGATCTTCTCATCCAACAACCTTCTTTCTCTTACTTCACACCATATTTTCTTCTCTTCTGCTCACTTTGACCCAGTATCAGTCTCTGTGTCTTCTGTGTAGTTCACATTTTACCTTTTCTTCCTTGATCTTCGGTTGCTTCCATAACCAAGGGCCAACAATTCCAGACAATCAACTAAGTAGAAATCTTATCCACTTGTAATTCTTCTATTGTCAATACAACCTTACCAATATGCATCTATGTCAGCTACCAAAGATATGTCATTCCCTTTTTGCTACCATAATCCAAACTCTTTTGTTCCTTTGAGATATTTGAATATCCTCTTTACTGCCATAAAATGTGTTTCCTTTGGTGCTGATTAAAACCTTACAACCTGTCCAACTTCCTGCATCACATCTGGTCTAGATAATGTCACATATATTAAGCTACAAATAATCTATCTATAGAGTCTCTAATCTACATCCTTAGAATAATCATCCTTGCTTAACTTGAAATTTGTCTGCATAGAAGTACTCATGGGTTTTCAATCTTCCATTCCAAACTTCTTCATCATTTCTCTGACGTACTTGGTCTAGGAGATGAAGATACCTTTATCACACCAACATATCTGTAATACCAAAAATAAATTTAACTCAACAAGAAGAGATATTTTGAACTCATTCTGCATGTCTTTGGAAAACTTTTGACTCATCTTTTCGTCATCACTTCCAAAGATAATTTCATCTACATAAACTTCAATTATCAATATACTGTCTCGATCAAATTTTATGTAGATATTTCTATCTTCATTTACCTTCCTAGATCCTTGTTGCTGAAGATACCTATCGAATCTTGAATACCATGCTCTGGGGGCCTTCTTAAGTGGATACAATGCTTTCTTCAACCTGCACACGCAGTCTTCCTTTTCTGATAGTATAAATCCTTCTGGTTGTTCGATGTAAAATTCTTCTTCTAATTATCCATTAAGAAAGTTTGATTTAACATCCATATGATACACCTTAGAGATTTTGGAACATGCATAGGCTAAGATCAATCTAATTGCTTCTGTCCTGGCAACTATGGAAAAGGTTTCTTCAAAATCTATGTCTTTAACCTGAGTATATCCTTTGCATACTAATATTTGTTTGTTTCTAGTTACCTATCCATCTTCGTTCATTTTGTTTCTGAAAACCCACTTCGTTTCAATCACATTATTGTTCTTTGGCCTTGGAACCAATTCCCATGTATCATTCTTCTCTATCTAATCCAATTCTTTATCCATAGACTTGATCCATTGTTCATCTTTGTTGGCTTCTTCAAAACTACTTGGCTCGACTGTGGATAACAGTGCTAAGTATTTTTGTTCTTGTGAACATATTCTTCTTTAAGTTTCAACTCCTACATATTTATTCCTAATAATATGTTCTAGTGGATGATTTTTTTGCACTCATCTGCTAGGTGTCTTGGGAGGTGTCTTATGTTGATCTTCTTGGTCTTCTTATGGCTACTCTACTTTTGACTTCTCTTCTTCTTCTTCTTCTTCTTATTTTAAATATTCTTCATCGTTCTGCTCTTCTGAATCTTTTCTTCCTTCTTTTACCTTCTGTACATTTTTATCGTCAATTGTTACATTGATGCTTTCCATGATTCTGATGAGTCTCATATTGAAGCATTATATGCCCTTCTTTTTCTTTAGTACCGGAAAAATATTCCTTTGTCAACTCAAGAGTCAAATTTCCCAATCCTTCCATCTTCTCGCTTGATGTAGCATTTGCTTCCAAATACTCTTAAATGATTCACATTTACTTATCTTCCTTTCCATAGCTTGTGGGGATTCTTACCACTATTTCTTCTGAGCATTCCTCTATTCAGAATATGATCTACTGTATGTACTTCCTGTACCCAAAAGATGTCACCCAACTTGGAATCTTTCAATATAGTTCTTTCCATTTCTTGTAGTGTTCTATTCTTTCTTTCAACAAATCCCTTTTGTTTCAGTGTCATGGATGTGGTGAATTTCATTTTTGTTCCATGTTCTCCACATAAATATGTAAATTCTTTTGATGTAAACTCTCCACCATTATCTGATCTTAAACATTTGATTTTAAACTCTATCTTTGTTTCAACCATTTCTTTGTATATATTGAAATTTTCAAATGCCTCTGACTTTTTCTTGAGAAAGCTAACTACATTCATTCTTGTGTAGTCATCAACCAATACCATAAAGTACTTTTCACCATTTAGTCCCTTTTTGTTGTTGGTCCACATAGGACGGTATGTACAATTTCCAATGGTTTTGTCGTAGAGTACTCTTTTGACTTGAAGTTGGTCCTGGTTTGTTTTCCCTGTAGAAAATGGTTACATAAAGTATTTGTTGGCTTTGAAATATCAGGAATTTATCTTATTGCTTCCTTTCTATTGATTTTGACAAGATTATCAAATTTCATGTGACTCATCCTTCTGTTTTAGAGCCAACTTTCATTTTCCTTTCCTAAGAAACATCTGTCCTTTCCAATTACATTCATGACATATATGTTCTTTGGAGTTCTTATAGATGTAGCCACCAACCTGCTTGATCCTTCTTTTCTTATCTCACATTTTTCTGATTCAAACAAGAGTTTGTATCCTTGATCACACATTTGAATTACACTAAGTAGATTGTGCTTCATATATTCAACTAGTAGAACATTTTCTTCCTTGGCATCCTTTCTTCCAAGCTTGATTGTGCTTCTTCCTATAATTTTGGTTGAGTTATCATTGCTGAATGAAATTGATCCATCTTGTTACTTCTTCAGGGTAAGGAACCTGTTCTTTTCATCTTTCATATTATTTGAAAAACCATTGTCAACATACCACCCAATTTTCTTGTGTTGATCATGTAGAGCAAGCAATAATTCTTCAATGTTGAATTGATTTTGATTTCTTATCCATATTCTTTGTGGTTCCTGTTTATGATTGTTTGTATTATGTTTTGATTCTCTTGGGGGAACAATCAATATACAATATTTGGCCATGTGTCCAAAGCTTTTTCATTTGTAACATTCCACTCCATTACTCAATGATCCAAAATTGTTTTAGTTTTTATTCTTTGTTTCATAAGGCCTTCTTGGATAACTATTATTTGAGTAGCCTTCATAGTTTCTTCTGTTCTTGGCATAGGATCTGCAGTTTATAGCTTTGTGTCCAAAATTATTACATGAATAACATAAGCCAAGAAAAATAGTTTGATACCTAGATGTAAGGGAACTTATGAATGGTGTTGTTCTTCTAAAGCCTTCTTCTTCTTGACTTGTTGTTGATTATTGATTATGTGTTTTGAATATTCTATGTGGTCCAGTTCCTATGTGATTTTATTCTTGAGTACCTCTGACTATTTATGCATGGATTCTTTTTTTTGCTTCTTGTTCTATTGTCTTGGAGCTCGAATGTAACGTCCCCAACCACCAACCGGCCGGGAAACGCCACTACTCAGACACTTCACTTAGATCTAATACCATTTTGTGGTATCCCCAGAACACACACACACAAACACACACACACACACACACACACACACACACACACACACACACACATATATATATATATATGTAATGCATTTCTAATGAATTTAAAAACAAATAACACATAATTATTGCTACCATACAAACTCATGTGGAATTGACAGTAATACATACATGCAGCAGAACACATGATAACATTGCAACAATCATAGACATGCATAATAGATAACATATTTTCTAATACACAGATCCATGCGGAAAATAACAATAAGCCCATACATAAAACACATACAGTCCATACTCATCAATATAAACATAAACAATACACAACATGTATTGAACATAGAAGTGGTACTTATATTTTTATGGAGGACCACCAACTGCGTGAAAACCTTCCACGAACCTCCCACCCTTATACCATGCTGCTCATCACTCTTAGTAATGGGTCACCCCCGAGCTGGGACTAAACTCCACCGAGCAAGGGATTCCTAGGCTCGGCAAGGTCAATAGGAAAGTCACATAGTCAAGAGGAAGGATTCTCTCCTAGGAGCCACTTACACCCACTGCTCACATAATCACATTCCCCACATGCATGTCCCACCCCAAGAGTATACAAATTCATTGTCACATGGTCCATCAACTGCTCCACCTCCCTTCCGAGGCTTCAGCAACAGGCCAAACCGGAATTCTCAGAGCTTTGTAGCAGCTACGGGACTCCCTCCAGGAGAACTCACTTCCTCAACACACTCTCTCACCTAGAGAGAATTTCTCATAGGCCTGACAACCTTCTTATTCAATCCACAACAACCTCTCTCACCTGGAGAGAGAATTTCTCACAAGCCTGACAACCTACCTCTTCAACCACGGGCTTGACAACCCATCTCTTCAAACCAAAATAGCAAATTAGGATAAGGCAAGGGATGGATCGGTAAATTATGGAGGTGCACAATGGTGGAATTGGATGGTTGTGTGCTTGCTCAGTGCATGAGTGAACTCGTGAGGAGAAATGGGGCAAACTGGTCTAGCATCGCAAAGATGGTGAGAGCATGAGAGTTAAAATTGTCTGTGCGTGAACCTCTGTGTGAGTATATGAGTGAGTGAGTGAGTGCCCCCCCTTAAAAATGCATGTGCCTAAGCTAACACATGTCTCTCATGAAGAAAGTTTCTTTCCATTTGGAAGTCATTCCCTCTTCCCAAAGGAACTTAGGATAAAAACATATCCTTCTAATGAGTTTTTGGAATAATAATAAATTATTATTCTCTTAGACTTAAGCCCTTAGGATTATCCCCTCTTTCCAACCTCTCACCCCCCTCTCCCTTACCCATCCTAGTGGATTTTAGTCCCCCATACTCTTTCTTCATGGTCGGTCTACACGCAACGATGTTTTTATATTAATAATATGAATATTTACATGTACAAAACAGGCTCCTGGACTTTAACACCTAGGCTCTTCGGCCTAATAAAAACATAATCCCATAGATTATAATTTCTTGGCTCACCATCCTACAAAAAAAATTTACAATTCATAAATACAACTGGGGCTCGTCCTTGGGGATATTACAGTCCCCTCACCTTATTTTTGCACTGTCCTCAGTGCAACGTATTTACACAACATTAGCAAGATTTTCAAAATCTTCAAAACGATGTGGGTATTCTACCCACATAGCATCCTCATGCTCCCATTTAATGTCCTCAAGACTGTACTAGGTCCACTGGAGCTTTACAAGACCTATGGATCGATTCCAAATTTGTTTTCTCTTCTGGTCCAATATGTGCACCAGATGCACTTGCAAGACACCTTCTTTCTCCACCTGAATCACATTCCAATCAATAACATGATTAGCATCAGGTATATATTTCTTAAGAAATGAAACATGAAACACATTATGTACAAATATGGATGCAGACAATGCAAGCATATATGCAAATGGTCCAATCCTTTCTAGGATTTCAAATGGCCCACAATATCTGGCTGCCAACTTGGAACCGTTTCCCAGCTTCAGGGAACTTTTGTTGGCTTTCACTTTCAAGAAAACATGATCACCCACTTTAAACTCTCTATGGGTTATGTTCTTATCAGCATAAGTTTTCTGCCTGTCTTGGCGATCTTCAAATTATGCTCAATATTTAGTATTTTCTCTTCCATTTCCTTGAGCAACTCTGGCCCAATCACTACCCTATCAGCTGGGTTGTCCCAGCTTATTGGTGTGCTTCACTTTCTGCCATAAAGTGCTTCAAACAAGCGCATCTTCATTTATGATTGATACCCATTGTTGTAGGAAAATTATATCAAGTGCAGGTATTCTTCCCATTCAAATGGTTTGTCCATCACTTACATCCTTAGAATGTCCTCTATCACTTGGTTCACCCTTTCTATTTTCCCATCAGACTCGAGATGATAGGCTGTGTTGAAGTTCAGATTTGTTTTGAACCCTTTGAATAACCCTCTCCAAAACTTTGAGGTAAATTTCGAGTCTCTATCAAACATAATTGTCTTGGGAATACCATGCAATCATGCTACTTCCTTTATATAGATATTAGAAACATTAGCTTCCTTGTGAGTAGTTTTCAATGGAATAAAATGGGCAACTTTCATAAGATTATCCATCACCACAATGATGGAATCATGCTACTTGCTTGTTCTGGGAAGTCCTGTGATGAAATCCATTGTCACCACTTCCCACTTCCACTCGGGAATGGGTAAAGGCCGTAGCAACCCTGTTGGGTGCCTATGTTCAGCTTTGACCTTTTGACACTCCATACATCTAGTGATGTATTCTGCAATTTCCTTCTTCATACCTAGCCAAAAGTAATGGATCTTGACTACTACCACTGTTTTCTAATATCCAGGGTGTCCAACATAAGGCACATTATGCATTTATTTCAAGATCATAATTCTCAATTCCTGGAAATTAGGTACATAAATTCTATTTTTGTACAAGAGTGTTCCATCAGCTTCCAATTTATAATCTTCAACTTTCTACTGCATTTTACCTTGCTGTAATTTTGTTACCAATTCCATGTACTGCAAATCTGATTTTGCACCCTCCACAATTATTTCCTTCAAATATAATTGATACATGCTAATGGTTGTAGCATGTAACTCATGCACTCTCCTATTAAGTGCATCAACCACTTTGTTCTCCTTTCCTTTGATATGCTTGATATCAAAGTCATACTCACAAAGGAATTCCAACCATCTACTCTTCCTAACATTCAAGGTTGGATGATCAAACAAATACTTCAGACCGTTATGGTATGTCCTCAGTTCCAACCTCCTTCCCATGAGGTATTTCCTCCATTTCTTCAAGGCATGCACTATGGATGCCAACTCCAAATCATGAGTTGCATATATCTTTTCATGTTCCTTCAACTTTATGGATTCATAACATACCACAAATCCATTCTGACTGAGGACTCCCCCTAGTCCTTCTTTGCATGCATCTATACACACTACAAAATCTTCATTTGGATCTACAATCCTCAGGATTGGAGCACTGGTTAACAGCTTCTCCAAATGTTGGAAGCTCTTTTCACACTCTTCTGTCCACTGAAATTTTACCCCCTTCCTTTGCAATGAAGTGTTTGGGTGAGAAATTTTCGAAAACCCTGCAATGAATCTCCTATAATAGCTAGTTAGACCCATAAAGGATATGAATTCTTTCACATTCTAAGGTGTTGACCATCCTCTAATGGCCTCTATCTTCTCAGGGTCCATTTCTATCCCTTCCTCTGAAATGATATGTCCTAAATAATGAATCTGCTTTTGATAAAATGAGAACTTTATTAATTTGGCATACAGTTGATGCTCTCTTAGCACTTGCAACACCATCCTCAGATGATCTTCATTCTCTTCCTCTAACTTGGAATACACGAGGATGTCATCCAAAAATACTATGACAAACTTGTCTAGAGATTCTCTGAATACACCATTCATTAGGAACATGAAAACAACGGGTGCATTTGATAACCCAAATGGCACCACTATGAATTTATAATGACTATACCTTGTTCGGAAGGTGGTCTTGCTGATGTCTTTATCCTTTATCCTTACTTGATGGTACCCTGACTTGAGATCTATTTTTAAAAATATCTTAGCATCCTTCAATTGATCAAAGAGATCATCAATCCTTGGCAAGGGATACTTGTTCTTTATAGTAACTTTATTCAACTATCTGAAATTGATGCACAATCTCAATGCCCCATATTTCCTCTTCATCAACAAGACCAGAGCACCCCAAGGTGACACACTTGGGCATATATAACCCTTCTTCAGAAGTTCTTCAAGATACATTTGCAACTCCTTCAGATCTAGTGTACTCATTCTATAAGGAGTGTTTGACATTGGAGTTGATCCAAGCATCAGGTTTATAGAAATCAATATCTCTCTTTGGGGGTAGTCCTAGCACCTCCTTGAATACATATTCAAAATATTCCAGGACTACATGGTCTTCAATATTTGACACCTTATCCTTAGGTTCTTCCTGAATATGGGCTGCAAATATTTGACATCCCTTCCTGTAGCACTTTTTCAGATGCATTGTTGAGATTTCTCTGATAGTAATTTCCCTTGGGATTCCCTGCACTTTCCTTGGGTTTCCTTCCTCATCCATTCAAGTGAATGCCTTGTTACGATAGTCTAAGATGGCATGGTGCTGGTCCAACCAATCCATCCCAATTAGACAATCATAGGAACCTAAAGTTAATATGTTCAATTCAGCCCTTGTGCTCAGTCCATTCATGTCGACTGGACAAGACTTAACCAACTCAACAATATTTCTCTTGGATCCTGTATCCAGTTTCACTAATCAATATTTTCCATGCTTGCTTCTTGGAAAATTCAAAATTTCCACCATTCTAGGATCTATATAACTATGACTAGCTCCTGAATCAATTAAAATAGTAATGGTTTGGTTGTTTATCATACCTTTCACTTCAATCATATGTGACTGATATTTTTCTTTCTTGTTGTCCATGGCTGCATAGATCCTTGGTACACTTCTTCCCATGTCCTCCACTGTTTCTGCTTTCTGAACATTGTGGAAAACTCTCACTTTGTCATTTATGTGGGGGCAATATCTATACCTATGATTTCCCTTACAACCCCAAGATTCCATAGGTGGTTGTCTTGACATTTTCCCACCTACTTCAACCTTTCCGGACTCTCTAAAACTTGGCTATCCTTGAAGGCTATTTCTAAAAAATGATGGCTTAGTTCCCTTCTTCCTCTGATCCATCTTGAATTTCTTCTTTTCTTCCCAAGATTTTTGGAAAGTTGGCTTTCCTTTATGCTTTTTCTCTCCTTATGGTTTCTTCCATAGTTTTAGGATCGTCATATTGGATCTTGTCACTAATGAAAGTTGGCAGTCCACTCAAATATATTTGGATTTTGACTGTCTCATCTTTGATGAAAGGAACATAATTCAACAACTCTAGGAATATTCTTTCATACTCATCTATTGTCATTCTTCCTAGCTTGAGTTCAAAGAACTCTTTCGTATTTCTATCATAGTATCTCTTAGTCAAGTATTTATTTTCAAAATAATTCTTGAATTCCCTCCAAGTAACATTTTTCTCTTTAATGTGTTGCACCTGCACAAGATGGTCCCACCACATGGACGCCTTTACTTTTAGATGATACATTGCAATTCTCCCTTCATCATGAGAGGAGTAATCCTACAGTTGGAAATATTTCCTCATGCCAAGCAGCCATGTCTCAACATCTTCCTCCTTCTTGGGATCTCCATCAAATGTAGGAGGTTTAATCTTGTTCATTTCACCCTTCATCTCATCCATTCTAGATCTCATATGCTTTTTGGTAGGATATGGGCTTGAGATACTGTGTTCCCTCCTCTTGGAGTTCCCTTGGGAGTGATGATGGTGTCTGCCAACACTCCTTGATTTCCTCTTCTCTTCAGGAAACATGTGACTTCCTGATTTATTGGAGTCACTCTCCTTATCCAATTTCTTTTCTATCCTTTCCAGGCTCTGTATCAACTTTATGTTGAATTCTCCCTATTGTTCCCTAGCTTTCATGAGATTTTTATTATCTTCTTGGTGAGTCTAGAAATCTTTCTGCAATCTTTCAATGATTTTCATCATGTCCAAGTTCTTGTATTTTTCCTCTTTGTGACCATGAGAGTTTGATCCTTCTTTATCCAACTGATCATTTATTCCTCTAACTTCGTCTTCCAGACTGTAAGCCTCTTGTGCATCCCCCATTTCTCTACACTCTGTGTTGATCCTTATCCAATTTAGCTGTTTGTTTAACTCTACAAAAACAATGTACAGTCAACCAAAAATTGTGAGGCCATTATTCCTTAACAAATTCCACAGTATTCATAACCCAATCTGATTCAAAGAAAAATTTCATATTTTATTATACGGTTCTTGATCAATCAAGAATCCCCACAAATCTTTTTTTTTCTGAGCTCTTCTCTGTTCTGCAAAAAATTTCAGCCACTAGCCCCTTTCTCTTAGCCCCCAACCCATGCAACCACGAGTTGTGGCCAAGTGCTAGGTTGATAGGTGCTTATTTGGGACTTCGGGCCTCCACGATTCAAAAGTTCCTAACCCAAGTCATTGTAACTCCCCGAAGTGCCGAATGGGTGAAATCATGAAGTGTGGGGAGTGGATCTACGGTCCACTATTCATCAGCAACCAACGATTGAGATGAGATATAACCTTCAGCAAGAAGATATGAATATTTTCGTATAGTGGTTAATATTCAAGCAAGTCTCATTGGTTGTGATCATCATCGCTCAGATCGATGGCTCGTAATCAATTTCATACCCCCCCTTGCCTTTCTTCCTTTAACAGTGGGGGGTCCCTCCACTGCATAACATAACACAATTCTTTTGGAGAGTCTAGTCTCCAGACTACGACATCTGGTGCCACACGTCCCCTGGGCCCCGGGGTTTCAATGTTCGAACACTAACATGTCACATCAATATTTACCCCTTTCAAATTGCGAGGGCATGCATCAGTGGTTTTGGATTAACCCACCTATCGCCCCACAATTCCTCGAACGTTAACATGTAACCCCTTGGTAAAACCGTGTTTTGGATTGTGGGGCTTCCTTGGGGAATTAACTCCCGTGAAACTTGGGTCCCCGCAATGCCTCATGTTCGTCGATCTTGATGTATTGTGATCAATGTCAGTGTGGGCCCATCGTATATTGACCTTTAACTATGTTATGTAACCTTAGGGCCCCTCTAACCATGCTCATACTGAGTGCCACATGGAGGAATACTATCGGCTGAAATGTGGCCCAATCAGATGGGTGACACATGCCATGTTCCAAATGGAATTTCAATCTTCCATAGGTTTGAAACCCACTAACACATGGCACACAACCCATGTGTCCACGTCAATCCGGGTGATGTCATCATGAATCATTACTTCGTCTCTTCGAGGCTTCGGGAGTTCTCGCCCCAGCATACACTAATTTTTCTGAACGTCAAAATCATGAACAAGCCAATCTACTGACACATGTTCCTCTTGACAGACGATCTAGATTAACTCCGGACTTCGGAGCTCCAAGAGCTTCGGGAGTTTTAGCTCTACCAAAATCCACTACTCTTGAACATGAAATTCGTGAATAAGTTAATCATCTAAAACACGTCTCTTCGGTAGACGGTCCAGATTGGCTTTGAACTTAGGAGCTTCGGGGCTTCAACCTCTTCTGCTCTATAACACATAACTTCGTCGAAGTCTCGAATTTTGAAGGACTTGCAGGTTATCCCTCCTGCACTTTTCTCAGATCTGACGGTCGTGAATTGTCCTCCTTCTCCTGAACAGATCCTATGGCCCACATTACCCTGTGGCCCAATACCATGTCTGTCATGGTTTATAATATTGCTATACCTCCTAATCTTTGTAACACAAACAAGGTAACCTCTTGGCACTCAGGAATGTTCTGAGGTTTAAAATTTGTTCCTCTTGACACAATTTCCACTTGAAACCTTGGTTCCAATGACCACTTATCCAACCCATCCAGGCTCAGTGCTTGGACCTTGGCTTTGATACGATTTTGTAACGTCACCAGCCACTAACTGACCGGGAAATTACACTACTCGAATACTTCAATTAGCTCTGATACCATTTTGTGGTATCCCCAGAACATACATACATACATACATACATATATATATATATATATATATATATATATATATATAATGCATTTCTAATGAATTTAAAACAAATAACACAGAATTACTACTACCGTACAAACTCCTGTGGAATTGACAGTAATTCATGCATGCAATGGAACACATGATAACATTGCAAGAATCATAGACATGCATAACAGACAACATATATTCTAATACACAGATCCATGCGGAAAATGACAATAATCCCATACATACAACACATACAGGCCATACTCATCAATATAAACATAAAAAATACACATCATTTAATGAACATAGAAGTGGTACTTGTATTTTTATGGTGGACCACCAACTGCGTGCAGACATTCCACAAACCTCCCAGCCTTAGACCATGCTTCTCATCACTCTCAGCAGTGGGGCACCCTTGAGCTAGGACTAAACTCCATCGGGCAAGGGATTCCTAGGCTAGGCAATGTCAATAGGAAATTCACATAATCAAGAGGAAGGATTCTCTCCCATGAGCCACTTACGCCTACTTCTCATAGACTCTCATTCCCCACATGCATGTCCCACCCCAGGAGTATACACCTTCACTGTCACACAGTCCATCATCTTCTCCACCTCCCTTCCGGGGCTTCAACAATAGGGCAAACTAGAATTCTCAGAGCTCTGTAGCAGCTATGGGACTCCCTCCAAGAGAACTCACTTCCTCAGCACACTCTCTCACTTGGAGAGAGTTTCTCACAGGCCTAACAACCAACTTCTTCAATCCACAACAACCTCTCTCATCTGGAAAGAGAATTGCTCACATGCCTGAAAAACTGCCTCTTCAACCACAGGCTTGACAACCCACCTCTTCAAACCAAAATAGAAAAGTCAGGTAAGGAAAGGGAAGACTCAGTAAATTACAGAGGTGCACAATGGCCATGGGTTCAACAATGGCGGAATTGGCTGGCTATATGCTTGCTCAATGTGTGAGTGACCTCGTGAGGAAAGATGGGGATGACTGGTCTAGCATCGCAAAGATGGTGAGAGCGCGAGAGCCAAAAATGTCTGTGCATGAACCTCCACGTGATTATGTGAATGGGTGAGTGAGTGAGTGCCCCCCCTTAAAACTACATGTGCCTGAGCTGACACATGTCACTCATTAAGCACGTTCCTTTCCATTTGGAAGTCATTCCCTCTTCCTAAAGGAACTTAAGATAAAAACATATTATTCTAATCATTTTTTGGAATAATAATAAATTATTATTCTCTTTGACTTAAGCCCTTAGGCTTGGCCCCTCTTTCCAACCTCTCAACCCCCTCTCCCTTACCTAGCCTAGTGGAGTTTACTCCCCCATAATATTTCTTCGTGTTCGGTCTACACGCAACGATGTTTTTATATTAATAATATGAATATTTACATGTACAAAACATGCTCCTAGCCTTTAACACCTAACCTCTCCGACCTAATAAACACATAATCCCATAGCTTATAATTGCTTGGCTCACCAGCCTACAAAACATGTTACAATTCATAAATACAACTGGGGCTCGTCCTTGGGGATATTACATCGAACCTTTCTCAGTCTTCATATGGTTGTATCTCAGAAGAAATCACTTCCTCAGCACACTCTCTCACCTGGAGAGTGTTTCTCACAGGCCTGACAACCTGTTTCTTCAATCCACAACAACCTCTCTCATCTAGAAAGAGAATTGCTCGCATGCCTAAAAAACTACCTCTTCAACCACAGGCTTGACAACCCACCTCTTCAAACCAAAATAGAAAAGTCAGGTAAGGAAAGGGAAGACTCAGTAAATTACGGAGGTGCACAATGGCCATGGGTTCAACAATGGCGGAATTGGCTGGTTGTGTGCTTGCTCAATGTGTGAGTGAACTCGTGAGGAAAGATGGGGAAGACTAGTCTAGCATTGCGAAGATGGTGAGAGCGCGAGAGCCAAAACTATTTGTGCGTGAACCTCCGCGTGAGTCTATGAGTGAGTGAGTGAGTGAGTGCCCCCCCTTAAAACTACATGTGCCTGATCTGACACATGTCGCTCATGAAGCACGTTCCTTTCCATTTGGAAGTCATTCCCTCTTCCTAAAGGAACTTAGGATAAAAACATATCCTTCTAATCATTTTTTGAAATAATAATAAATTATTATTCTCTTCGACTTAAGCCCTTAGGCTTGGCCCCTCTTTCCAACCTCTCAACCCCCTCTCCCTTACCCAGCCTAGTGGAGTTTACTCCCCCATAATATTTCTTCATGGTCGGTCTACACGGAACGATGTTTTTATATTAATAATATGAATATTTACATGTACAAAACATGCTCCTAGCCTTTAACACCTAATCTCTCCGGCCTAATAAACACATAATCCCATATCTTATAATTGCTTGGCTCACCAGCCTACAAAACATGTTACAATTCATAAATACAACTGGGGCTCGTCCTTCGGGATATTACATCAAACCTTTCTCAGTCTGCATATGGTTGTATCCTAGCCCAAACCTGTCATAGTATGGTCTTTGACTACTGATGATCTCATCCAATACTTTGGTGTTATTCAACTTCATATATTTATTCTGAATATCCTTTCTTAAAGTGACTATTTATGCTCCCAATCTTTCAATCATCTTGCCATTTTCTTCTAAATGATTTATGAGTGTTTCTTCAATTCTTTTTTCTTCTTCTACCTAGATTTTTAACTTTGTGATTATCTGCTCGATTTATTCTGAGTTGGAATTTTGAGATCCTTTTTTCTTCTTTAATTCTTCTTTGAGTGATTTTATTTTCTTTCTTTCTTTCCATAGTTATTCTAAGGCACTGATTAATTATGCTTTGAGATCGACTTCGCCTTCTTCTTTGGAATTTTCTTCATCATCATCATCTACTTCCATTAAGAGTACTCTTTCTGAATCACTATCACTATCATCATCCTCTTCTGATGATGATCTGTCTTCCTTTGTGTACAAATTTTTCTTGAATGATTTCTTTTTGTTTCTTCTCTGATCTCCCCTTTGATTTTTCTTTTTCTTCTTAGGATATTCTTATTCATCGATATTTGTATTCTTATCATAAGGAAACTTAGAAGAAAAATGACTAATACCAACAAAATTAAAACATTTCAATACCACCAATACCAATACCTCTTTTCCACTTTATTACAAAGTTTGCCAATTCTTCATCTTCCTCTGAATCGTCACTACACCTACAATCTGATTTTGATTTTTTCTTTTTTTTTTTGTCTTCTTTGACTTCTTGGATTCCTTGAACGTTGTTTCCCTTGTGACTATATTATATTTCTCTATCCTCATTTTGTAAGCTATGAGTATCCAATGTATTTTTTCCATGATCAATGTAGTTAGGTCCACTCTTTATTCCAGGGATGAAATCTTCGGGTCATATCTCATAGGTAGATATCTTAGTGCCTTTTGAGAAATGATTGGTTATTTCATTTCTTATCCTAAAGCTTTAATAGCATTGATTTTTTCATCAACTCATAGAAAATAGGTGGAAATGTTTTCATCTTCCTTCATATTCAATTGTTCGAACTTGGCTCTAAAGGTTTGAAGTTTATCTCCCCTGAATTTGGCATCTCCTTCATAGATATTTTGAATTGTGTCCCAAACTTCCTTTGCAGATTCACAGTGCATAACCTTGACATGTATTGATTCAGTTAGACCATTCAGAATATAATTTTTAGCCCTTGAATTTTTTTCTTCAAGTTTCTTTCCATAATTGTCTATTGGTGGAGTGGTCGGTGCATTATATCCATCTACTACTTCTTTCCAGACATCAAATCCATGTTCCTGCACATATGTTTTCATCCTTCTGCTCCAAAATGCATAGTTTTGGCCATCAAACTATGTTACTTCAATCTTAGTGTATTCCATGATCTCCTTCTAGTGGTTAGATTGTTTCTTGAAGGACCTTCTCTAATACCAATTGTTGGAATACTGAGAGGGGGGGCGAATTAGTATGAGCACTTTTACCACTTTTAACCACAAATATAAATGTCAACTTTATCAACAATATATCATCAATGTATCATCAGTATATCATAAGCATATAAAAATGAGTAGAATCACATCAACAACATCACATCAAATACACAATACACCATAATTTACATGGAAACCCAAATGGGAGAAAGCCACAAAATCCTTTCTTATATATCAAAGATTACATTCATTGGAAGAACCAACTTCCCAATTATCTATCCAAAATTGGAAGGAGGCTATGACCCCCTATTTATAGGCTCCAACTCCCTTAATTATATGGCTCCAACAAGAAGGAGGATAGAACCCCATGATTCACAGGCTCCATGTGTTCTCTGACACCAACCAGAAGGAGGCTACAACCCCCTTTCTATTAGAAAAAATAGGATCACAGAGAAATAAAATAAATGAATGCATAAATGAAACATAGAATATAAAAAAAAAACAATTGAGACACAGATGTGGGATACGTCCACCAAAGAAATTGCTAGGTTCTTCCTTTTTATTATCCAACAAAATGAATGGATACAACCTACAACACACCCATTGTAACTTCTTCTTCTTTATCTCACAGTCTCCTCCCTTAGAATACAATATTCTCCATAAAAAATAGTTGCAATACAATTTCCTCATAAAAGAGGGTTTCCTTCTATGGAAAAAAATGTTAACATAACTTATATTGTCATATCTGTGACCTTATAATGAATGGTCTAGATTGACTATAAAATTACAATATTTGAATTGAAAGAAACCAAAAATTTTGGCCCCCAACACTTTTCTTGCCCCATCCTGTCGCCCTAAAATATAAATGTAGACAAACTGTCACTGCCACTGTCACTATCACTGCCACTGTCATTATCACTACCTCTATCACTGCCATTGTCACTGTCTCTGTCACATCAACCTGTAACCTGTTAACATGTCATTGTATCTAACCTGTCAATGTCATTGTACCATCAAATTGTAACTGTCACTGTACCATCCTGTAACTATCACTACACCATCAACCTATAACTGGCACTGTACCATCAACCTTCTATTTTAAAACTTGTACCATACCATGCATCAACTGTGTACAAAAAAATGTATGTATCATAAGATATGCCAAATGTAGATACCATAACACCAATGATGAGTAGCTAATCATGTACCATGTACTAGAACATCAATCACATATAAAACTAGTACCATACACCATAGAATCAATCATGTATATACCTTTACCATATCATCACTGAAGTGCCTAAAAGAACCAAAGCATGTGCCTCATGTATATGCCACCATATACCTCAAACATACATCCACATCTCAAGGATGAATCATAACATTCATGTCATAACCAAATACAAGAATATACCTCTATCAACCATGTAGCCAAGATGTACCTGAATCATATTCCACACCAAACATACCTTAAGCATGTACCATGCCATAACCAAGTATAACAAGCACATAAGCATATTGATAGCTCTGTAGCTGACCTGATACTCGGTAGATCTAACATGTAAGATTACTTATGTCCTCAGGGACCTGGTACAAGAATCACCCCAAAATATTTATTTTCCTCGCGGGACTAAGACATCATGTGACATGGGGCCTCGCGTGATGATTCTTAAGAAAACCACGGGGATGTCTCACGGGAAACTAGTGTTGTGTTTTTTCTCACCCATGTGACAAAACCAACACAACAATGAGATATTGTTATCTCATAAAAATAGTCATGGGGAAGACTATACACAACTTATAAATGAGGAAGCATGTGATGAAAATATTATTAAATGATCAGACCAGCACAAGGGGATGATTCCATATGAGATCCAAGAGTCTCATGGATTTGAAATTAATCATTGGTGTGGGTATGCAATTTATGAAGATAGCCACAAAGAAAATGAAGGAATTAAATAGAAGCATTCAAAGATAATGTTGATAGATTATAATGAAGAACTAAGGCTACTAGAAGAGTGGTTGATCAATCCAAGGATTGATGAAGACTGCATAATTGTTGTAGGAACATAGTCTTCAATGATACCTGATATAAAGGAAGGATTTGAGGCATCAAGAAGAGAAGAAGAATTATTAGTTTTTAAAACTAATTGTTTGTTTGAGTATGTGAATTATAGACAACCAGAGTATGTAGAGTCGTCAAAAGGAAATGGAAATGAGAACAAGAAGAAACTACATGTTGCAGTTGGAGAACTTAATGAGTATTCCGATGGACCTAAGGACAACAAGGAAAACAACAAGGAGCTTATTGTTGCAATAAAATGGATGCAAGAAAAGGATGAAGAAATGGAAACAAGATACATACACATTATATCTACAGAAGTGTAGCAACAAGTTTGCAACAATACCACAGACCAACAAAAGGAAGCATTGGACATTGAGATAGATGAATTGTGGAAGATAATGATTAAGAAGTCCATATGGGGATACCATGAAATGAGAAGTGCAGTCATCAACAAATTGTAGTTGGATGAGAGATATTATGTCAGCAAGGTAACTGGTAAGAAACAAAGTCAGATATGGGATCTTGGAAAATCTTAGGAAGAAATGAGATAGTAGGGCATCCAACAATATGAGTATTAGTAGAACAATATTTGGGATACAGGAAGATGGAGAATTCTAAATAGCAGTGGAAGAAATATGAAGCAATGCATATGGGTGACAGCAGTAGAGGATCAGAAGAGGACTTCAATTGAAAACACATGATCAGGAAATCATGAAAATTTTACCGTGGGAGTATGATGCAGGAGCATTTTCCCCAAAAATCTATCTTGTTGAACAAACCTAGGGGTCTTTGATTTTACCAAGGGAGTTGGTTCCCTAACTTGTTATTATTGTAATTTCCTATGTTTTATTGAAATTCGAGAAGGAATGAATAGGATAGGGTTTGTTTAATTGAGTTAGGTTAATTGTAAGTGAATCTACCTATGATATCATATCTTGAGAGTTGTGAGGTCTAGAAGAGATCCTAGAGTGATCTCTTGAGAATATTGTGGATCTAAGAGATCCTTGAAAATTTTGTGGAGTCTAAGTAGGATCTCAACCGAATTCAGATTTCAGCTCTGTGTTGTATATTTTGTAAGCCTTCGGGCATTGGAAAGGGGTGTGTAGAGACAGAGTGAGAAAGAGAGATAGAGTGTGAGTAGAGAATCCAAGTGTGGCCAAAAATCCAAACAAAGGCCAATTAAATGTAAATCAAGCCAGAAATGTGAGAAGGGTCTTATCTAAATTGTGTATAGATTCATTAGTAGAATCTTTGCGCGTTTATTTTCCATCTCGATGTATCATTGAACAATATATTGAGTTAGTTTCTATTTGAGTTTCAAGAGTTGTTGTGTGCATGCATGAACGAGTGTTGTTATAGGTTTGGTGTGCAACAAAAGCTAATGTAGTCATTGATCATTGATCACTAGAAGGATAAATGCTCCAAATCGCATCAACCTATACCATGAAGGAAGGATCATTTATAACCATAGGATCACCCCATTGTTAAGTCTTGATCGTTGGATCAGAGTTAGAAGGACTCTGTAGAAGTCTCAATTGTCCGATGATAGGAATATATCTAACCGTCAAATCTAGAATAAGATTGAACATAGTTACCAACTCAACGAGAACTCTATAGAGTTCTTGTTTTTTGTGGGGTCAAGTTTTTTACCGTGATTTTAAAAATGGTGCTACCAGTAGCACCCCCCCTCCCCTTTTAGGTGGTCTTTTGATATTTTAAATTTTTTGATACATAAGGTTTCCACTTTTTTTAAATGTGTTTTTTTTCATTTATTTTCAAATTGCTCATTTTTTTTCTCAACGGTTTTTTTTCATCTATTTTCAAACTTTTCTATTTTTTTTATTCAATGGTGTTTTTAATCATATTTTCATGCTTCATTCAATGTTAAAAATGTTGTACACCATTTATTTATTTTAAATTAAGATTTTTCATATAAATATGTGTCCTTAATTAATTTACCGTTCCATACTTTTTAAATATAGTGAAAAATGTCATTTTTAACACATTTGTTTACCTTTACTTCAATACATAGAAACTAATTGTAGTTAAATAACACTATTTTTAAATATTTAGCAAAAAAATATAATTCATTTTCTTTTTATCAATTAAAAACTAAAAAAAATAAGAAAACGAAAAAATTGAAATTAAAAAAAAAAATACATTTTAAAAACAAATTTATATTAAAAAATATCATTGAAGAAAATTCTAAAAAACTAAAGAGGAAAAGAAAACCATAAAATAAAAAATATATATACAAAGTAAGAGAAAATGAGAAAAAAATTAAGAAAAAGGTAAAAAAAAAAATTTCCCAAAAAAACTTTAAAAAAACCCCCAAAATTAAAAACATTAAAAACCCTAAATCAAAAATCCTAAAATAAAAATTTTAATACAAAAGTTTTAAAAAATTAACAAAAATAAGTTAAAAAACCTTAAAATTACAACCCAAAAAAAAAAATTCATATTAAAAAAAACTTAAAATATAAAATTTAAACAAAACAAGTTCATAAATATCTAAAAAAAAATCAAAGTTTGTATATTATATGTAACTATATGTGTGTGTGTGTGTGTGTGTGTGTAACTATATATATATGATGATGATGATGATGATGATTAACGTCCACTAAGACCTAATTGGTCTATCGGACCTTAAGAGGGTGAGTGATTACTTGTGATTCTTTAGAATTTTATTTCTGTGCTCGAAAAGCATTAAGAGAAGCTTTCCAAGATCACCATACTTTTGTTGAGTTAAGAGGTTAGGAAGGTAGGTAGTGTGATCAATATTTTGAAAATGAGATCTAATATGGGTATAGGCTGGACAATCTAAGAGAACGTGCTTTTCATCTTCAACCTTCTTAGTGTCACAAAGGTAACACACTCTTTCATCCCATGGCGTCTTAGGAATTGACCAATGCCCAGTTCCACTATGGATCTCGTGAGAATTTGTTCTTATCTTAGCAATGCTTATTTTTTTCTTTACACTTGGCAAAACAGATAGATAATTTTGATCTTCTAGATCAGGGTTGATTACATCTTTATAATACCTTAATTTTCTTTTTTCCTCTAACTCTTTAT
>ML777836.1:297654-321503 GCA_009831015.1 Picea engelmannii
CATTGATATTATACCGCTGGAATGGTTTTTTATTTTTATTTTTATTTCTATGCTTTGAACTAATCACTCCCACGATGCATTGTTGTGAAATTGTCAATGATGATTGTACCATCTCATAGAAATTCACAAATGAATTGTAATCTCCACTCTCTCTCATGAGTCATTTATTAATCTCTCTCAAATTCAAAGTTCAGTGGTCAACATATAGAGTAAGGTTATAATCCTTTATTTTAAATCTATTTGTTTTCAATCTTAAAGATCATATTGAATTTTGGAAAAAGTTCAGAGAAACTTTGGTCAACTTGATACCTGCATTTCGTTTTATCAGGGGAATGACGAGAATGGATCGGGTTATGTCTTAAAGAGACAAATTTAAGTGAATACATTCACGCCCATGCAATATTTTATGCGCTATTTACAAGATACAACATTCAAGCAATGGCTAGAGTTGAAGTGAGAGAGGATGTGGTTCCACAAGTATTTTTGAAGGGATGGAAACTCACAGGAGGACCAACCATGGCGGCGATGAAGATTTAAAACAATCATATCAATGGCGGTATAGCTAACTAGACTCAACTTGTGATATAAATAATGGAATCGACCTTATGACTGGCGAGGATCACGATTTACCCTGCATTAATTACAGTTTTTAAGTATTTTCCTAAAACCTCAGGCCCAGACTAACATTTACCTACTAAGGATGGGAGGGAATGGAAGGTGGAAGGTGAATATGTGGTGGTGAATATTCTGGATGGAAGATGATGTCAACGAATTGACGAGTTTAGAGGACGAGGCCCTTTGGAACAATGTTGGGATTTTCATCTCAGATGAAGAGATTAGGTCTTTAGATGGAGGGGGGGGGGAAGGGAGGCAGGGAGGAGACAAGTTTGGAATTATCACCAGTGACAGGGGAGGATACAAGAGCTGAGCCCAGTTCCCATCTCCCCAAATACACTTCACCCTACTCTGGAGGGCAGCATAATCTACAAGAAGTTTTACCATAGAAAACAATAGGTGGTCACATAGGGAGAATTTCACCACTTATAAGAGCAGGGAGACTTCACAGGGCTCAAGGAGGTAATTGTTTAACGTCGAAAGAGTGGAAACCAAACAAATTAAAATGCAAGATGGTTCTAGGGGGGACATCGGACTGGAAGAGTCCTGCAATTTGTCTCTTTGTGCATTGGTGGGGAGGCTCTCATACCAAACGTTGTGCAAACATAGTTTACCGGAGTGGGTGAGTACAACTTGGGATCATCTACTTGATTACACACCAGAGGTAGTGACACTTTCTAAGGGTTGGTTTGGTTTCATCTTTAAATCCCCAGAAGACACATTGGAAGTATTAGGAAATATGTGGGTTATCAATGGAAATAGTCTCATGCTTAAGCGATGGAGGGTCATTTTCAAACCGACAACCGACTACTTCCAGTATCGACATTTTTGGGTTCTTCTTTCTGGACTACCTTTACAACTCTGGAATTCCAAGGCACTTGTAGCCATCATAAATGAGTTGGGACGTTTCATTAAGGTGGATGAAAAATCCCTCAAGGGGACTGATAAAAGAATCGAGAAATTCTTAGTTGAAATAGATATACAAAGTGGGTTATTGGAGAACATTGACATAAAATGGAGGGGGAGGGTCTTGGGACAAAAAATGGATTATCTACGAGTCCCTTTAATATGCTCCTTTTGTTAGATAATTGGGCATTTAAGGAAGAATTGGCAAGGTTTTGTGGTTGAGGAGGAGTCAGAAGCTTCTATGATCATGAAGGTGACCCACTGTGAATCCCAGGGGGTGAAATATTACTGGAATGGGGAAGACAACACAATTGCAATAGAGGAAACGTCATCATTTTCACATGACACCATCGCCGATAATTTAAAAAAACATTTCCCCTCTCTTTATTACTGTTTGTCTACATTGGAACATGACTCACTGAATCTTTCCTCCATCCTGGACGTTGAAGTTACTCCTAGTTTTCCTACCTGTGTTATCCCTGAGAAAATATTGGGGGGGTTACAGACCCAAGGGATGGAAAACTCCATATAGGGGTTGGGGGGGATGACCACTACACATCTTATCATGGAAATTTGGGGGGAGGAGGGACCTTCCACTAGGTCTGCAGGGAAGAGAAGTTTTAAACAATGTTTTAGGGAGTTGGAGGTTGGGGAAATCTCCTTGGTAGCAGCTCTCGACACCTTGGTCCCTTCATACCGAGAGGTCATGACACCTACTCCTCTTCCAATTTTTCAAGGGAGAGTTGAGATAAGATGAGAGGGAATCTCGTGCGCTATAGGGTCAAAGGGTCGGATTGAGGAAGTAGTCGGGAAGGAGTTTTCCTGGTCGAGGGTTTTGGGATTGAGATCTCTCCACTTAAAACCATAAGTGCATGTAGGAAAGTTGTAGCATGTGATACCACTCCTTCTTTACAAGACACCAACAATACTGAAAAAGGGGTGCTTGGAGGCATGAAAGCCCTAGCCAGGGAAAAATAATGACCCTCCTCTCCTTAAATGTTAGGGGAGTGGGAGGGGCTCTGAAAACAACTTCCGTTCGTAGATTACTTTCCATAACATTACCTGATATCCTTTTTTTAGAAGAAACCCTAGTTGAGGATAATAAATCTATATTGTGTGTGACTACTTTACGACCAAAATGGATGGTGTGTGCAACCATCTCTATTGGAAGATCTAGGGGTCTCATGGTGGCGTGGGATTATTACAAATTAAATCTTGTTCCATTTTAAAGTTGTGGTGGTATTCTTATGACATGTACATTACTTGAGGATAATCGGTAGATTACCTTCCCAAACTGTTATGGGCCATGCTTATAGAGGAAATTATTTTGGGACAAGTTAGTTAGTAGGGGCCTGCTTGCACAAAACAATTTGATAGTTGATGGAGATTTAAATTTCACGGTCAGTGTTGGAGAGGTGTGGGGTGACACATCTACACTAGACCCGATGTCGGGGTACTTCAAAGGTATTCTCTAGGAAAAACATTTAGTCGACATCTTACCCAGTGATGTTGTGCCCACTTGGAGAAATGGTAGATTCGGGTGTGATGAAATATAAAAAATATTGGACCAGGTATATATGTTGGAGGACCTGATCACTTCAGTTGGCAGACATAGGTTGTGGGTCGCATATCCCTACATCTCATACCATGCACCTGTTCTTTTACAATTCGACATCAATTTAAATATTACAGCTTATCCTTTTAAGTTGAACCCCACATGGATGGGGGAAGAGGAGCTCAGTTTAATAGTGCAAGAGGTGTGGAGAGATCTAGATAACTTGGATGAATATTCTACTCAACGAAGACTTGTTGAGAAACTAAAAAAGATAAAAAAACAAAGTAAAGGTGTGGGCAAAAGAGCAAAGAAATATAAAACACATGAATATTTCTAAACTTGAGGAGGGATTAGAGGTTTACTATAAGGAAAGAGAACAAGGTTTGGTTTCGATAGATGCATACCTTCATATACAAATTTTAGAGGAAGAACGTACTAAGCTTCTACAAGCAGAAGAGGAAATGTGGAGATAGAAGAGCAGAGCGATTTGGCTGCAGAGTGGAGACCAAAATACAAAAAAAATTCATTAGTTCGACAATAACATAAGAAATCGGAAAAATATTTGGGATATCCAGGATGAGAACAAACAATGTCATACAGGACAAGAGGCCCTTGTTAATGAAGAGGCTAGACATTTTAAAGGTTTCTACATGAACACATGACATAACTCAATTATTGAACAAGTTAACACAATCTGAAAGTACCCACACATAGTCGAAGAGGAGGATTGTCCATTACTTGAAAAAACATGTACCAAAGAGGAAATCCTATTTTTCCTTAAGGGATTTTCCATGGACAAGAGTATGGGGCTGGATGGGTGGACAATGGAATTATTTTTATCCTTTTTTTGATCTAGTAGGGGATGGCCTTATGGAGGTGGTGGAGGAATCTAGGAGAGGTGGTGATGTGAATAAGTCATTGAAATCGACCTTCCTAGTTCTGATTCCAAAATTTAACAAGCCATCCACATTTGGTGACTTCAGACCTATTTCCCTTTGTAATTTGACTTATAAAATTATTGCAAAACTCATTGCAAACATGATTGAACCTTTACTGTCTCGGTCTCTTTCTAGAGAGAAATTAAGGTTCCTAAAGGATGGACAGATCCTGGATGCGATTGGAACTACTCAGGAATGTCTCCACAATATCAAAGTGAAAAAGTTAAAGGCCATTATATTCAATCTTGATTTGCAGAAGAATTACAACTGTGTAAATTGGGATTTTTTGCAGATGAATCTACTCCAATCGGGATTTGGTATTATGATAGAAATTTGGATTATGAGTTGTGTTACTTCAACTTTCTTTGAAGTCTTGATTAATGGCGGGACTACACCTTTCTTCCAGAGTGGAAGAGGTTTAAGACAAGGTTGTCCCTTATCCCCACTATTATTTATTTTAGTGATGGAAGGTCTTAGTTTACTCCTCAAGAAAGCCTAGTCTGAAAGGAAGCTTTCGGGTGTCAAGGTTTCTAGGTTGATTATGATTCTCAATATATTTTTTGTGGACGATGTTATTATCATAACCAGTGCTTCTGTGAAATAATGGAAGAAGATCGATTCCATTATATCTACATTATGTCGGTAGTCAGGTCTAATAGTAAACCCACACAAGTTAACCTTGCATTATTTAGGGGTTCAGTAGGAAGACTTAGTCCCATACAAGGAAATATTCCCCTATAATTTTGCAGATTTATCAGTAGGTTTTAGGTACCTAGGCTATTATCTCAAGCATGTAAATTACAAGGTTGAACATTGGCGATGGCTTATCGCTAATTTTGAGAAAACGATCGGTCTCTGGTGTAATTGTTGGCTCACTTTAGGAGGTCGGTTTTTGCTTCTAAAGGTGGTGTTTGAGAGAATGCTAGTTTATTGGATAGAAGTGGGAATTATTCTCACGTCTGTCCTTAATACGATCAGGAAATTGATGTTCAATTTCCTTTGGTCGAGTAGTGGGGCTAGGGAGTGCATACATCTTTGCAAATGGGAGATCATTGCAAAACCTAAGACCTATGGAGGTTGGGGAGTCAGGAACTTACACTTGTTTAGAAGATCGATGGTGGCGAACACCTTGTGGCATGTTTTGATGAAGGAAAACATTTGGAATAATATTATAAAGGAAAATATCTTCCATTTATCTCAGTGGTAACTTGGCTAAGAACAACCACTTCTAGGACTCAAAATGCCACAGATACCCGAAGAAATCTAGTCAAGTCATTGAATTTAATAACTCACTGGCTAAGATCGAGCCCTAGATCTAGTCATTCAGTAATAGTTGGTAAGGATGGGATTTTGGGCCTAGGATTAAACTCAGTACTCTCACCTGAGCTCATATCTTCTTTAAAGCAGCGGAATATCTACTTTCTATTTCAGGCTAGAGGTGTGGGTGGATTGGGAGCAATTTTCACCCAGTGGAAATCTAGTGAAGAGCTCGGACTCACTGGAGTTCAGGTGACTAAATGGGGTCTTTATTTCAAGGCTTAGTTATACTCGGGTATTCAGTTGAAGGATAGACTAGATGATCTTATATGGACCTGGGGATATGGATCAAGCATCCTCTCAGCCAGAAATGTCTACAATTCTCTAGCGTCCAAACTTTGGTCCCAAAACATTTATGGATGGCAGTGTAAACTTTGGGTTTTGGATCTTTCTCCCAAAATTAAATTGTTCACTTGGTTATTATTGGAAGACAAAATACTTCCCTGGGATAATATACAAAGAAGAGGTTGGTTTGAACCAAGCATTTGCCACCTATGCTTAAAAAATCCGAAGACAACTTTTCACTTGATGGTACATTGTGGTTTTGCACAACAAGTGTGGAATAGGATTTATAAAATTTTTAGTATAAAGACAACGTGGAAGGGATCCACCTTGAGATCTTGTTTCAAAGTCTGGTTAAGACAGTTCCCTTTACACCAGTTGTTGCCCTCTCTCATCTGTTGGCACTTGTGGATGGAGTGTAACAAAGTCATTTTTGAGAGTGGTAGATCCTCTATCCACTCGATATTACACATGACACTTGGATGTTTTGGCAGGCCCAAGGTTGTTTAGAAATTAGTGGTTACTAGGTGCTTTCCTTCGATACTACAAGAGAGTATTACAACAGGTTGGTTTGACAGAGTAGCACAATTACATGGTCATCTAAGTGGATTAGGAGGGGTCCTTAGGATCAACGAACATTCAATTTATAAGTGGACCTTCAATTGTAGGCTGAGTACCAACACTAGGGTCGAGCTTCTGGGATTTTGGGCTTTATTAACACTTGTTTCACAATTGCATATCCTAGATCTACAAGTTTTGGAGACTCCAAAATTATCATAGACTAGCTGAATAATAAAGGTAAATTGCAGGAAATTACACTAGAGTGTTGGAAGGATAGGATCAAAGATCTCTACAAAGTTTCCAGGACAATCAGTTTCACACACATTTACAGAGATTACAATAAGCAGGAAGATGAGTTATCCAAGAAGGATTTACATATCCAAGAAGGATTTACATATCCAAGAAGGAAAAATCGTCTACAACCAGTGGGAAGAGGGGCATGAGGGCCCTACTCTGTTCTTGAATCTCTTTTGATGTAAAATTTGGCATTGCTGATGAGTTTATTTTTTGAAATTTTTAGTGATAGGGTGATGGAAGGCCTTTGTAATATCTGTATGGCATTTGTAGACAAAATCTTAGGATCCTTTTCGGCTACTCTTTTGGTTTTTTTTATTAGTCATAGTATTAGCTCAAGGTATTTTTACCTGTAAGAATGGAGGGAGCGAGGTGTTCATACACATGCTCATTTCTTTAAGTTCCTAGTCTAAAAATATTATATTGATATAAAAGCAATTTTGTGTTGGAAAAAAAGAGCAATGGCCCAAGTCTTCTAAAGGTAGGGATTTTTAGCTTTGCAGGTGTGCTTGTTTTTTTACTAAATAGGGATTCCGTGGAGTGTAAAATATTAAAAAAAAAATTGTAGCTAGATGTACGGTCATTGATGTCATTGAATTTATGGTTTTGAAGTGAGATAAAGAAAATAAAAAAAACTATATTGTAAATGGTAAAGGAATCATGTATACCAAGTTAAACTTGTTTTCTTTTACTAGATAGGGATTCCATGGAGTGTATTTTAATTAATCAAAATAATTCTCTTAAACTTGTAAAATATTAAAATAGTCTTTATAGTTAGATGTATTTCATTGAATTTATGGTTTTGAAGTGAGCCCAAGAAAATAAAAAACTATATTGTAAATGGTAAAGGAATCATGTATAATAAGTTAAACTTTAAAGAGAAGGGAATATAATTAATAACACATTATAAATATATGATAAGACCGTAGTTAGATGTAGCTTAGTTTATGTATTTTTATATAATAGTTTGAATAATAAATTAATAAATAAATTTTTAAAATTAATTAAAAATAAATAATTCAAATTTTTAAAGCTTTAAATTGTTTTACCAATTGTGAAATAAAAAATTATGCATTTTTATATAATAGTTTGAATAATAAATCAAGCCCTAAGGTTTAGTTCAATTGGTTTTGATTACCATCCATAGATAATGGGGAATGGACATGGATTATGGGGAAGTATTTCATGGGTTTTCCACGAAGCTATAAAATTAAAAAAAAAGTAATATATTTTATAAAAATAATAAAAGTTATAAAATGATTTTTAAAAACATTATATTTTACTCAAACTTGTGAACTACCATAAATTTTGAGAGGTTTTGATGGGACAAGACCATATAATTATGGGGAACTAAAGGCAACAAACCTACACTTTGCATTCTGCACTAATGAGGAATGGGTTGTAGTATAAATTTTGGGGTTTGGAGGTAGCAAGGCTCTTCCCTCCATGATAGGCTAGAGAAAAATCTTAAGAGAATAGTAGTGGCCTACCTAGCAAATGAAATAGCCTGTAACATCCCCCAACCCAACCGAGGTATATTACGATGCATAATACTCATAAAAATGAATTTTTTGCTAACTAATTCAATTCTTTTACAGCTACCTGATTTCATGTAGCTTACAACTATGAAATTACAACCAAATTTAATTGCTAATTGTTACCATTTTTTGTATGCATCTATGGCACATTAAAATTATCATGTAATGCAACCATTGATTCAAACACAACATCATACAATGAATCTTATACACAGAGTTCATGCACAACATTTATACACATAAAATTAACACATCAACAAGATATAACACTTATCTTTTAAATTTGTTGTGAAATCAACTGCTTGGGATGAACATTTCACCCAGCCATAGACTTGTTGTTCCAAATACCAACAAAAAATACCCCCAAGTTGAGGCTAGTAATCCAAAAAAGAGGGTGGTCTCTCACAGTCCATTCACTGCTCATAAAACTCACAACCCACTGGTATTTTCCTACAACTATCATGATTTCGCACCAGCTCTCTTCCTCTTGACCTTCCCAAACCAAGGAATGTACCCCTTCCATGATCTCATACCCTTGGGTGTCCCATTCATTTATCAGGGTCTCTCTAGCACGGGTAGTTAGGAATCTCTCAGCTGGGAACTCAAAGGAACTCGTTGCTAGGAAAAACTACCAACAAACAACAAAAAACACTTGTTGTTATAGTGCAACTTGCCCATGAATTCACCCTTCAGGCCTGACAACCTGGCTATTTATTTTGTAGCTCCAAATACACTCCAATATTCTCTAGATTTCTCTATAATTTTCCCTCCATGGCTGCACCAGCTCCAAGCTCTATTTCTTGTTCTCTACTTTCTCCCCATCCACAAAAATTCATGTGTAAAAACTTTTGTTAGCTACCCATATGAATTTTCTCTCCTTTGGATTGCTTTCTTGACTCACACACTTCCCCAAGATGATTTTACTCAGCCCCCATGTGCCCAATAACTATGGGATGTTACTACTCACACCAACCCTCTTACATGTATTCAATTATTAGTTTTGGGAACACTCAATCAGAAATTAGAAGGTTCGTATACAAATAGCAATTTTAGTAAAATGGGTGGAATAAATATACATGAGTAATTCCCCCTTGGACCCCTCTTGGCCATTATCCTAGACCCTCCCCTCTCGTGTGGATTAATTCAGCCCCATCTCTTGTCCATGTCTCCTTAGCAGTTGGTATCACATTTTATTATTAAAACATTGAAATACAATTTGCATATTACATCGGTTGTCCATAGCCACATATTATATATACATAAGCATTAATTAAAATGGATATTAAAGTGGGGATGTTACACTCCCCCTCCCCTACAATTGTGTGTCTTCCTCAGTGAACTATATGCTGATATAAATATATGCAAATTTACACCACGATACTTAGAAAATAAAATTCTGCAAATTCACAACTCCAGCAACAGTTCCAACCATATTCTCATGTTCCTCTCAACTCGTCGACCCAATGAATGCACCATTCGTTTATCAGGTATAACCCAAAGGATGTATCATATGTTTATCAAGGATAACCCAAGGAATGAGCCATTCTTTTATCAAGGTCCCCAACACAATTGGCTAAGACTCTAAGATGTGGTTCTAGAACTCTAGTTGTTCAAAATGGAATCTTGCATTCTATTTTCTTCAAAATTGTCAAACATTTACGGGTATTATGCCTTTAAACCTTTACCATCATATGGACTTGTCCCTTAGCACTTTGACTTTCTGGTCTAGGATGTCTATTGGTTCCACCCAGAAATCACCTTCATGCTCCACCTAGATCACATTCCAATCAATTATGTGGATAGGGTCAGGCAAATATTTCTTTAATAATGACACATGAAATACATTATGCACTCTTATGGATGCATGAAATGCTAGCATGTATGCAAATAACCCTATCTTTTCTAATATTTCAAAAGTCCCACTATATCTTGCTACCAACTTTGGGCAACTCCCTAATCTTATAAAACTTCTCTTTTCCTTCACTTTTAAAAACACATGTTCACCGATTTTGAAATCTCTAAACACTTTGTTCTTATATGCATAACTTTTATTCCTATCATGGGAAACCTTTGAATTCCGTTTCATCTTTTTCATCCATTCTTCCATTTCCTTTAACAAATATGGCCCAACAACTGCTATGTATGTTGGATTATCCCATCTCACTGGTGTGTTACATTTTCTACCATACAATGCTTCAAACATAATCATTTTCAAAGAGGCATGATACCCATTATTGTATGCAAATTCCACTAAATGAATATAATCTTCCCACTTTGATATCTAATCCATCACATACATTCTAAGAATGTCCTAAATTATCATGTTGGTCCTCTCTATTTTTCCATCTAACTCTGTATGATACATTGTACTAAGATTTAAATTTGTCCCAAATCCTTTGAACAAACCCTTCCAAAAATTGGAAGTAAAATTTGGATCTATGTCTGAAATGATTTCCTTAGGTACCCCATGTAGCTTGGCAACTTCTTTCATATATATTTCTGCAATATTAATTTCTTTGTGTGTAGTCTTTACTGGATTAAAATGTGTTGTTTTAGTTAATTTATCCACCACCACGATGAAGGAATCATGTTGCTTCACTGTTTTCGGAAACTTAGAAATAAAATCAACCATGACAACTTCCCACTTCCATTCTGGAATGGGTAATCATTGTAATAAACTTGTTGGATGTTTATGTTCTATATTTACCTTTTGGAATTCTAGACATCTGGCTATGTAATTGGCCATTTCCTTTTTCATTCCTTGCCAAAAGTATTGTCTTCTCACAGCTAGAATTGTCTTATGATATCCTGGGTGCCTCGCATACGACACATTATGCATTTCCTTCAGAACTGCATTTCTCAACTCACTAGCATTTGACACATATATTTTCCTCTTGTACATGAGAACTCCATCTTCTTTTAGCTCATGCGAATTAAATTTCTTCTGAAAATTACCTTGTTGTAATATATCTTTTATTTTTAAATAATTATGATCTAAATTTGATACTACGACAATTTGATATTTCATATCATACCTATACATGCTAATGGATACAACATGCACTTCATCAGCTCCCCTGCTGAGTGCATCAACCAATTGATTTTCCTTGCCTTTTATATGCTTAATTTCAAAGTCATATTCACTCAGAAATTCCAGCCATCTAGTGTGTTTGACATTTAGTGTTGGTTGTCCAAACAAATATTTCAGAACACAGTTGTCTGTCCTTAGCTAAAATTTCTTCCCCATAAGGTAATTTCTCCACATTTGTAATGCATGTACAATTGTTGCTAACTCCAAGTCATGTGTAGCATAATTCCTCTCATGCTCTTTTAATTTTTTGGATTCATAGCATACCATGTGACAGTTTTTACTAAGAACTACATCGAGCCCTTCCTTGCATGCGTGCACACAAAAAAATATTCATTTGGATATGTGATCTTCAAGATCGATGCACTTGTCAATATTTCCTTCAACTGTTGAAATCTTTCTTCACACTTGGAAGTTCATTCAAACTTCACTCCCTTATTTTGCAAAGAAGTGATTGGACTTGCAATCTTTGAGAATCTTTTTATGAATCTTCGGTAATAACCGACAAGACGCATAAATGATATGACCTTTGTAAAATTCTTTGGTGTTGGCCATCCTTTAATGGCCTCTATATTTTCATGATCCACTTTTATCCCACCTATTGAAATGAAATTCCCCAAGTAGTGAATCTTCTTTTGGTAAAATATGCACTTACTTAGCTTAGAATACAATTTATGCTCTCCTAAAACTTGCAACACCATTCTTAAATGTTTCTCATGTTCCTCTTCTGACTTAGAGTATATGGGTATATTATCTAGGAACACAATTACAAACGTGTCCATATACTCCTTGAACACTCCATTCATCAAACGCAAAAATTGTTGGGGCATTTGATAGTCCAAATGGCACTGTTGTGAATTCATAATGCCGATATCTTGTCGTGAATATTGCCTTGTTGATTTATTCTTCTTTTATCCTTACTTGATGATAACATAATCTCAAGTAAATCTTGGAAAATATTCTTTCACCTCCCAAATGATCAAGCAAATCATCTAATATTGGAAAATGATATTTTTTCTTTATGGTGACCTTATTCAATTGTATGAAATCAATAAACAACCTTAAGGTTCTGTCTTTCTTCTTTACAAATATTACAGGGGCTCCCCAAGGTGACACACTTGGGAGTATATATCCCTTCTTTAACAATTCTTCAAGATGCATTTGCAACTCTTTCAAGTCTGGTGTGCCCATTTTGTAAGGTGTCTTGGACACTGGTGCAACTCCTAGCACCAAATCAATAGAGAAATCAATGTCTCTTTTTGGTGGAAATATCATGATTTCTCTAAAAACATCCTCAAAATCCCTCAAGACCGAATGGCCTTCAATGTTTTCCACTTTCTCTTTGGCTACCTCTTCCATGTGGGTTGTAAAAATATGACATCCCTTCCTAAAAATCTTCTTCAACTGCATAGTTGAAATCTCTCTAATAGCTACAGCTCTTGAAATGCCTTGAATCTTTCCTTGCTTCCCTTATTCATCAAGGCATGTGATTGTCTTGTTGTAAAAGTCTAGGACAACATGATGATTTTCCAACCAATCCATGCCAATTAGACAATCATATGAACCCAATGGTATGATGTTTACATCCACCTTTGTATTGAGTCCATTTATATCTATTTGACAATCTTTAACCAACTCATTGATCTTCCTCTTAGCCCCTATGGATAACTGAACTAAGAAATATTTCTTATGCTTACTCCTTTGCAAGTGAAATATTTCAACAATGTTAGCATCTATGTAACTATGGCTAGCTTCAGAATCAATCAAAATTTATATGGGTTGGTTATCAATCTTACCTTCCACTTCGAACATGGGGGATTGATATTATGTTTGTTTGTTGTCCAAGGATGCATAAATCCTTGGCATTCTTCCTCCCATATCTTCTATTGTTTCAGCTTCTTGAATGTTGTGGGAAGTCCTCATTCTTTCTCCTTTGTGAGGGTAGACCCTATATAAGTGATTTCCCTCACATCCCAACATTGAACATGTTGCTTCCTTGGCCTTTTCTCAAATGAATATGAAGTCTTGTGCTCATTTTGGGCTACTTGACCTTGTTGATTTTTTTAGAAGTTATTCCTAAAACAGGGTGGCTTAAAACCTTTCTTCCTTTGATCCTTTTTCCCTTTCATCTTGTCATTCCAATCCTTTTGGAAAAGTGGCCTTCATTTTCTCTTTTCATAAAGATGCCTTGCTCTCCTTATGGTCTCCTCCAAATTCTTGGGGTTATCATTTTGTATTTTTCCACTATATAAGGAGGGTAACCCACTTAGAAACCTTTGTATTTTAACCTTCTCATCCTTGATGAATTCAACATACTTCAACAATTCAAAGAACCTCTTCTCATATTCCTCCATTGTAATGTGCCCAACTTGAGTTCAAAGAACTATTTCATCTTTCTTTCATAATAATGCTTGAACACATATTTTTCTTGGAAATATCCTTTGAACTGCCTCCATGAGATCCTCTTCTCATCAAGGTTATTGGTTTTATTAAGATGATCCCATCACATGGTTTCCTTTCCTTTCAAGTTGTAGGTGGAAATTCTAGCTTCAACCCATGAGGGGTAATCATGCAACTGGAAATATTTCTTCATTTCCAATAGTTAGGCCTCTACCTCTTCTCCTTTCATGTGCTCACCATTGAAATTTGGTGGCTTAATCTTCATGAGCTCACCTTGCAAGATGTCTACCTTGGGCCTTCTCCATTTCCTCTAAACATGAGACACACTTGGTTTGGTCCCTGGCCCTGAACTTTCGTGATTTCTTCTAGTGGATTTCCTTAGAGAATGATGGTGTCTTCTCATGCTTCTTGACTTCCTATCGTTTCCATGATCATAACTTTTTTTATGGGATCTTGATGCTGACAGTTTTCTAGCTCTAGTTGTTTGCTTGGTGCCAGAGTCCTTGTTGACTTACTTATGCAACATGATTAAGCTCTAAAGTATCTCTTCATGATCTTTCATAATCCTTTCATAATCATCTCTATATATCTTCACTTGTCTATGCAGGCTACTCATAATGACAGGATCTTACCTATCTCTTCTTCCATTTGAATTCGTCACAGCATTCCCCATGCTAACATTAAGACCTCTGACCTCTTCCTCATGGTTGTAATATCCTTGAGCATCTTCCATAACTCTAGTCCTCATATAAGAATAATTTTTTTTTCCTATACCTATAATTCTACAAGAAATGTGCATGCAATAATTATTGTTAGAAACATGCATAGCATAGAACATTCCATCCATTAGAATACATGTTATTTCTTCATCAATTTATGGAGGAAATAATGCACCAAATCAAAATTATGATTCCTTAGATTCATTTCTCTATAAAACATCTTTTCAATACTTGTACTCATGCCTCAATTTGAGTTCCGAGAGAAAAGTTACAGCATTCACATGCTACAATTTCCACGCTTTTACTGCTACAAAAATATATTTATTAATTTATGATAATAAAAAAATTTCCAATTCAAAATTATGGTTTGACATATATCTTATACTCCTCAATACCTTTCCATCGATTGTTTGTTTTCTCAAATCCGAGCTCTCAGCTCAAAGTTATGGTCCAGAGAAGTTTAGGTTGTTTTACCCAATTTATCCATGCATGCTACAAGTGTCTTATTTCTTTTCATACACATTTTAGGTACCCATAACCAAAATATGACTCCACCGTTGGATTCTATGGGTCACAATATTTCCATTGACTACTCCTGTGTCCCAAATAGACTTTTGAGCATGGATTTGTTCCCTCTGGAAGTAACTTTGGTGCCAAAATTTTACCCTCACTATGTTGGTTGTAACTTTCTCATTCGAGGTCTGTTTTGTGAACTATTTATCTCATTGGATAGTTCTCTCTGATTTATTTTATTTGAGATGCAAAGACATAGTGTACCTTGGTATAGTTTGTTCTAGTGGGTTTTGATTGACTAAAAATGTCGTTTAGGACCTCAAAAATGCCTCGCACATTAATGACCTTCAAAAACCATAAATATTTGCATAAAACTGACTATTTTACTAATGTAACAACCCTTTAAATCTGAACCATTGATCTCAAATTGCATGGAATCTAAGTCGTTGATCTGCACTACAATTATCATCGATGACCGATTTTCTTCTTTGGGTGCACACCACACTTTCCCCAATTTTCCGACATGACTATCGGTCATCGGCCCATTCCCCCAACAACCAATTTGTACACAACTCTAAATTGGTCGATTCGACCATCGACCGTCAACGATCTATGTTGGAAAATGGAACTCCTCATTGATTCGATCGATGCCCAACCATCGACCCATTATTAATCGATGATCCCTAATGATTGTCAAAAACACTTCCCCAAATTGGTTGACCTAACCATTGGCCATCGACCACTTTTGTTGGGTGATGTGGAAACTATTGACGTGACATGACACGTGGGTGCTGACTTGGCATGACATATCATCCCGAGGTGTCAACTTGGGTGACGTGGCATGAAACTTGGATGTTGACATGGCATCACACATGGATGTTGACATGATATGACACATCATCGCCCTCCTTCCCCTCATTGATCATCAACTGATTCTCTTGGAAGATATGACACCTTGCCAAATCAGTCGATGCCCATCCATCGACTCATCAACCATCGATCATTTCCATCGACAATTGAAAATGATTCATAGAATTCAGTTGACACTAACCATCAGCCATTGACAGATAGAGATGTCTTATGGCCAAACCAAATCTTCTCCATTTCGGTCGACCCGACAATTGGTCGTCGGTAATTTCTCTTGATGATATTTAACACTTAGAAAAACTTTTGAAAAAACCCAGGGGAATTTGGGCCATCGATCTCTCGTTCGAAATGATCTTATCCATCGGTTCTATTCCATCTCCTCAACATCTAAAATGAACACGGACCATCGATTTGATCCATTTCAATAACCCTTGAAATGAATCTTGGTCGTTGATTTGATCAACCTTTCAAAACAGTCGAACCTTATGTATTTTTAAATTTATCATGACAAATCTCAGTCGTTGATCTCGAGATCAAAAGAGATCTTGGACGTCAATTATCCAAACTGCATGTAACTCTACATACATCCATTAAAACTCGAATTTCGACCATTCAAGGTCAAATTTTGATATGCAACTTTACTTCTCTACTCCATTAACCCTCTTAAATAGTCTGAAGTCATTGAAACTTATATTTTTCCCATGAATTTGGGGACTTCTCTCTAATTTTTGTTTTTTCCCCAAATCTGTCACAGACAAAATATGCAACAACAAATTTCACCAATTTTCTCTGGTTCGAGCCCATCCAAGCCCATTGTTTGAACCAGAGGCTCTGATATGGTAATGTAACGTCCCCCAACCAAACCAAGGGACATTACGGTGCAAAATACTCATAAAAACAAAATTTCTACTAACTAATTTAATTCTTCTACAACTAAATGATTTATTGTAGCTTACAACTATGAGATTACAACCAGATTTAATTGTTAATTGCTACCATTATTTGTATGCATCTACAACACGCTAAAATGATCATGTAATGTAACCAATAATTCAAATACAACAACATACAATCAATCTTATAAACAGAGTTCATGCACAACATTTGTAAACATAAAAATAACACATCAACAAGATATAACACTTATCTTTTAAATTTGTTGTGCAACCAGTTGCTTGGGATGGACGTTCCACCCAACCATAAACTTGTTCCAAATCTCAATAGAAATTCACCCCCGAGTTGAGGCTAGTAATTCACAAAATAGGGTGGTCTCTTAGAGTCCACTCACAACTCATAAAAATCACAACCCACTGGTATTTTCCTACAACTATCCCAATTTTCCACCAACTCTATTCATTTTGACCTTCCCAACCCAAGGAATGTACCCCTTCATCGATCTCAGTCGCTCAAGTGCCCCATTCATTTATCAAGGTCTCTCTAGAAAAAGTAGCTAGGAATCTCTTAGCTGGGAACTCAAGGGAACTTGTTGCTAGCAAAAGCTACCGGCAAACAACAACAAACACTTGTTTTTATAGTGCAACTCACCCAGGAGTTCACTCTTCAGGCCTGAAAACCTAACTCTTCAATTTCCATCTCCAAATACACTCCAATACATTCTATATTTCTCTAGAATTTTCCCTCCATGGTTGTACCAACTCCAAGCTCTATTTCTTTCTCTCTACTTACTCCCCATCCACAAAACTTCATGTGTAAAAATTGTTGTTAGCTACCCATTTGAATTTTCTCTCCTTTGGCTTGTTTTATTGACTCACACACTTCCCCAATTTGATTGTACACAACCCCCATGTTCTCAATAAATATGGGATGTGACTACTCACACCCACCTGTTGAGGGGTACTAAATCCCCTTAACTCAACAGTAGGAACCAAACCCACCACCAAGGCCCAATTAGACTCTGCATCGTTTAATGGTGGAATGGTTCTCCATATCTTGCGATCCGACCAATTAATCGATGGGCTTTACGTTTTCTTTTGAAATCTCCTTCTTCAGTTCAAACGTTCTTTTTTTGTATTTTCTCTTATAGGTGAGACATATACAAGATAAAATACGGTATAAACCAACTGGGTAATAGAGTGGGAAAGTTTAACTACTGGAGAAGGTTGAGCTAAGGATAACCCACGTGCTCAAACATGCAGACAATGATTCTTACACCTACAACAATCCTAGTACTAACACATTAACCTGATGGTGTTCCAATTATTGACTAAAATACGATTATTAAGAGAAAACATACATGCAATAAACGATGGAAAGAAAAATAGTTTCCTTAACTCTAATCATAAATCACATATTAACACAACGATTTAATTTTCATCATTAAAGACAAGAACTATAAAAATATTGAATCAGATAACTTATCAACAGATTCAGAGCCTCTTACTCGTTATAACATCCATTCATGAGATAAAATAAAAAATATTTCTACTTCAGATCCAATCACACACACTTTTGATGAAAAACACAAACTTGTCTCTAGTATTAAACATGACCTCTCAATTAAGGCAACTCCGAAATAGTTCTTTACAAATCTGAAAATGAGGGTCTTTGCAACAACCATCGACCTTTGCTAACAGGTCGATCCTCTTATTTATAACATATTATTAACTAAAAATAACTATCAAAGTGCAACTAAGTAAAACAAAAAATCACCACATGGCTCTTTCATCACTTAGTCTTCCAAAAGTCATCAAATAGTTTCACTTGAGTGGATGAATCTTCTCATACTCCGACCATTGGAAGAAGAGATCCTTGCATGTGTTGGCATACAGGAATATGTGTTGGTCCATTTGGGTAGAAAGGATTTCCTTCATCTCTACTTCCAGGGCTCGATACTTTACTACTCTAGCACTTAACTGCTACAACACCATCTGAGGCTTGATCGGGTGTTCCATGAATTGTTGCACTTGTCATGGCGTCATGTTCGCCACCTTTTCTATTTCCACAACCCATAATGAGTCTTGTTCGGTATGCAATTTGACTATGTCATGAAAGTCGACAAATTCATTGGGGGTGTCGAATTCTAGGAGGACGATGTCTCTCATTGCTCAGTTGACTTTGGCCCAGCTCTTTTCTCATTCGACCCATTTCTCTTGGATTTCCTGATGAGGTTCTTGGGCCATTTTCACCCAGTATTCGGACGACTTATTTATGCAATAGATGTTGCTATCCCTTAGCACCTGAATGTCGTTCTCTTCGGTGTCTCGACCCTGCTAAATGGCGTTGATGTAGTCGATCCTCTCCATGGCTAGGTGTGATTTCTCATACCACCTCTCCGTATCTTTTCACGTCGCGAGCACCATGAGGGTGTCTTCTTGGAAAATGACTATTCTTGCAGTGAAAAGGTGCCTCTCATTTGTAAATTTATTGTAGGCGTCTTGGAATTCATTTCTCAAGAACATCATGGCCTATGTGGAGTCATGATAGTATATCACCAAATGGATCAGATGTTCCATCTCCTTCAGCGTAGCAACCAACTCCTCTTCATCCCTTTTCTCTCTATCCCTGTGTCGATAAGCTCAGATGTCTTGGCATGCTCCATGCTAATCAATTTTTCCTCTATGGTGATGAGGATGAAGTGATCAAGAGTAAGCCTCCTCTTCTTGGTGGTTCTGTTCATGATGGATTTCCTCTTCCGGTCATAGGAGATGGCTTGTATATCAGCAACCTCATCCATAGGTTTGGCATTTGCTGATCTTCCTAGGTAAGATTACTTCCCAGGCTCCCGATGGTGTAAATTTGTTCGAGACTGGGTTCCTGAACCTCTCCCATGTGTTCTGAAGGTCCAACCTATGGTTGTTTCTCATCGGGGGGTAGGGTATTAGCTGAAATTGAAGCATCAGGGGTAGGTTCGATACTTACTTGATAATCGACCGTTGAGATGTTGATTTCCTTCCATGAAACTTCTTCCTCTTGTTCTCCCAACACTGGATCGCCTGTTGGACTATCCACTTAGGTATCTGGTACATCGAGTAGCTCAGTGTCTAAGACACTTTTGACCTCATATTCATTCTATGGAAGGGCCCAAATTTGAGCATCGGGAGCTGGGGAAGATGCTTTCTCGGGTTCGTTTTCCTCTGTGATCTGCACCAGAGTCACCAAGGACACCTTTGAACTCTCCTCGATCATAGATTGTTATTAATTCATGGAGGGGGTTCGGTACAGTTTCCCACCTTGATGTTCCTTCTACCTTGGGCTAAGATGAAACTTCCCCTTGCGATCCTGCTTGTGGCGTTGAAACTTCAGGGTTGTCTGACCCGGTGATTTCTTCAATTTGTATTGGTTCTAGACCACTTGGACCTGTCCAACTTCCGACTGGGTTGTCGGCAAGGACCCTTGTTATTACTTTGAGGTCCAGTTCATCCTGTATTTGATCGATTACTCTATGTTCTTTTTCTATCATGGTAAATCCCCTTGCTTGTGCCTCTAGTGTCATAGGAAATCCCTTATTCTCCATCGGAGCCACCAGGGAAACCTTTGTTGCCTCTACCGCTCTGATTTCTTCCCTGGCTCTGAGGGCCTCTTGATCTGATTGTTCTATTTTCGTCTCCTATTCATCCAAGATCATGGCCCTGAACCTGGTCATTTTTGGGTGGGCCATCCTTTGTACCACCTCGTCCTAGTCTTGGGCATTTTCTATGAAGACTTCGTCTTTGAACTTGTTGTGAGCGTATGACCAGTAGGATGACATTTGTGAAGCATTTTGCAATACCAGGTCCTTTGGATCATGCTTGCAGAATCAGCCCGTTGGGAATCTGAACTCCAGTTGGCTCAACCCTTCCTATTTGTCTTGAGTCGTGTCCTTAACCAAGTAGAACCCTACATGGAAACCATAGGGTATGAAAGCTCGTTTCTTGTCCTTGACGAGGGTGGCGTTGTATCCCTGTAAGATGGTTTGATAACATATTTCTCCTACCACAAGTCAGTCTAGGATGTGGGCTATTAGGAGATGTGGTGCTTTGGTGGCCCCAGACACCTTGATGTAGGTGTCGCGCTCGTCCAAGTACCAATGGCCTAACTTGGATATCATTTTCTTGGCCGCAGCAGATAGTCTTAGACATTCCTTCTTAAAAAGAATAAAATAAATTCACCTGATGAATTCATCACATATGAGGGAGTAAGACTTCTCATACATGTTTTCCCATAACACGTTGAAGTAAACATGGACCAGGAGCTTTGCAACATGCCATCTCAGATTCATGTTGGCGAAGATGTTTCTGGTGCACATGACATTGAGAAAGTATGAAGCCATGTAGGAATCTGGTGCCTCTCCTTCCTTCGGCACCTGGGCTTGTTGTACATAGATGCTTGGTTGTTTATGAATTATTTCTCCCCAGTTGAAACCATGAACTTCATAAATAATTGTCTGGTGTCGTGGCGTTCATAGAACTTCACCATGAAGTCTGTGTTTAGCCACTCCTCAGGATCTCTAAGCTTGTAGTATTTATGAACTTCTATCGGTAAGAACACTCTGACACATCCACCATTGTCATCATTGATTAAACATTTATGCGTGTCTATGTGGTCGATGAGCCATTTCAGGACCTATATTCAAGGGAAAACGGGGGTTATACTCACCACCATGTGTAGATATGACCGTTGGATGTTGGGGAACACCTAGTCATCGAGCGCCCTTACGTATGGATCACTGTGTGGGACACATTCTGGGTACTCCTCCCGACTGAACTTGTAAAATATTTCTCCACAATGTGGGAGAGCCATCTTGGACCCTGTGCTTGCCTCTGTATCTCCAAAGGATAGAGGATGGATGAAAACCTTCTTCGTTGTTGTCTTAATGACAGGTTCTAGCCTCGGGGCATATTCCAAATGTTTTTCGATCCTTGGTGAAGAGCCTTCACATACCTATAGTTCTTTCAGCTTCGGTTCCCTCGGCGATCGTCAAGTGGTTGGATTTCTTGGCGGCATTGTTCCTACAACTAAAAATAAAATTTCAGAGACTGTGTAAAGAACAAAACCGGATAAAAACATATAAATTGTAGCCATGTAAAATTTACAGACTTGGATACATACCTGTGAAGATTGCTAAAACCTGGTTATTTTGATACTCATGGGATCTTTGCAGCCTTCGAATTACTCATCTTGCTCCTTCGCATGCTCTTGAATTTCCTCACGCACATAATGATTTTGTTTGCAACGACTCAAGAGAATTTAAATAGGGAAGAACTTATCGTGTCACGTCAGCCATTCAATTCGGGTTATGAGTGAAATTTTAACAAATCTTTCGTTGAATCTCTATAACTTAAATTCATCATGGGTTGATGACAGAGGCATGGGTGGTGATGTGGTATATCGGTGATTTTAAATGATTGTTTTGATTGGTGCACAAGGGAGAAAATAATGCGGGATTTGGTATTAATTAGCTCCTTAAATTCTCAAAATCCGATCGTATCTAATGCTAAAATGTCCCATCATGTCACTCTCTCAGTGCATGGATCGAGGATCGGGGATGTGCTATGAACGTTTTCGTTGATGTATTTCTGCAAAAATATCTGATGTCGATCATTTTTACCGTATAATTTTGTCATGACAAAGTTGACTCGGAGGTGTGACTCAAACCTAGGGAACCAAGAATGACTCGGGATAAAACTAGATCATATGATCCTCCTACCGGGTAAAGACATGTGGCACTGAAGATCGGTGACTTAATTAGCATGTATTAATTGGAGTCAGGACTTTCCTTAAGTTATTCGTTCTAAAACAAACCTTAGCTTGATGATGCCAAAAATGCATCCAGGGTCGGCGATCGACGATAAACCTATCAAGTGATTTCTTCGGATTAGCTTCCTCGAAAAGGTCCTGATGTCGAAAACGCATTGGGGATCGATGAACAGGAAAACCTTTAGCGTGGTCAGAATGTTTGTTGCGATCCTTTTAGGTTTTCCCCAATTTCGATAAGCGCATTGGGCATCAATTGTCGACGATATCGTTTCTCTCTTCATTAACGTCTATCCCCCTCATTTTTTACCGATGCCAAAGGGGAATTGGCTATCGACGATATCCTTATGCAAGACTTGATGCAAAACAAAAAATTCCTTTTGTTGATGCTGATGGAGATCGGCGCTTGGCGATTGAGGTTTCTCGAGTGGTTGTTTTCCTTCTTCAAATTCCTTCTAATGTCAAATATGAGTGCATCGGGTGAAGTGTTTTGGTTGTCGATTATTTATTCAGGTGTTAAGGCCTTTTAATTCATGGAGTTTCATAAGTTCAAACAAACTTGAATAGGTGATGAGAGTCATGAGAATAAGAAAATACAAAAAATTTCTCAAAATGAAATCAAATCAGACTGTGCAAAATATCAAGTGGTACCCAAGAAGAAAAAAATTGACAGAGGCTTTTTTAGGGTGTGTTGAGTGCTCAACAAATGGTGACTTGATGAGCAAAAGTAGAATCTATGTTCCTACCTCACGATCAAGTGATGCAAAAGTTGATTAAGGACTTAACTGGTTTTTTATCAGAGCCTCTTTTATCCTTGCATTTGAAACTCCATGGTTGGTGCATTTGGGCATGTCTGTGTGTTTTTAAACCTTCATTCCACCTTATTTTCCTATAACCCTGAATCACGCCCCCTTTGACAAGAGTCGAGTAAATAATTCACGGGCACTAGGCCCTTTAGTTACCCTTATTCACTTGCTACGGTGTTGCTCTGCTACCAACGAGTGTCCATAGCCCTGACAGAGTCACCCTGATGTCATAGACCTTGCTCCACTACTAGTGAGCATCCATAGCCCTGGTAGATTTATATGCATACCATCTCCTACTACGCGCTCATTTGATATAGTTGATTTTGGCAGAATTCCCTGAGCGGGTGGGAGAGGAGGACGTCTGTTATTTGCAAAAATGAGATGGTTAAGGTGAAATTTTTCTAGCTTTGTATCTGAGGTACATGTAGTCCTTTCCATCTTACCATATTTCCATTAAGTTTTTACCATACCACCAGGCAGACACTTCATCACGTTTCCAAGGTTGATCATCTACGCAGGTTAGATAGAGAACCCCTTAAAACAATCGCAGGTCCCCTAGCATTTCTTGTGTTGTATGTGAGAGATGAGTCGGGAATAGAGTTCATCATACGACATGAATTGAGGTCAACCGTCGTCTTGCTAAAAAAAATATTCAAAATACACACACAAGTATTGTAGAAGTACTATAGAAAAAAAACAAAAATGTATTCCACAATCGAGCTAGCTAAAACAAAACATCATGAAAATACACACACAA
>ML777836.1:332225-358037 GCA_009831015.1 Picea engelmannii
TAGGTTGTATCCCTTCATTTGTTGGATAATAATAAAGGAAGGACCTGGCAATTTCTCTGGTGGACGTAGCCCACACTGGGTGAACCACGTAAATCTGTGTCTCTCTTGTATTGTGTGTCTTCTGTGTTTTGTTTCTGCATTTGCTTTATTTTATTGCTTCGCGGTCCTGTTTTTCTAACAACATGGTTGTTTCTTCCGGTGGATCAACTTCTTCTTGATCAACAATATTCATAACTGAGCCGCTTGATTGTTTGGTTAGGGAAACTTCATCTAGAAACCGCTTGGACATCAAATTCATGGCATGCACCCATTGTGGGAAGTCTCTTTCAAAGTGTTTCTCTTGGTGATAAGTACAGAAAGAGTCGGATGTTACATTTCCTAGATCGATATTTAAGTTTGTTGGGGGAGGTTCAATCACTTTGAATGGTGGATTTCTTTTGAAAAACGGTTTATAGGGCCTCTGGCCTTGGTTTCCTTCCCTTGTACTTCTTTTCATGTCTATGATTTCGTTTGACAACTTATTGACCATGCGTTGTAGGTCTTCTATGTCTCCACTTCCCTTTTCGAGACCTTTTTTTGTTTGTTTCCCTGGGGGTCTAATCAACAATAGTCCTCTCCTAGGAGGAGGTTGAACTTCCTTATTGACTAATGAGACATGGCCTTCTTTACATCCCTTCATTTAGAACTCTATCATTTTGGATTCTTCAAAGATCTCAGCTAAGGTTTCTTTGGCATCCCTCTTCACAAACATGGAAATAGAAGTTGTGAGAGCATTAGCATATACTTTGATTTGCAACTCCTGAGTGGGTTTAGCTTCGGGTTGAAATTTTTTTAGGATAGTGGTAAATTGTTTATTGAAGTCTTTAAACTTCTCTTTTGAACTCATGGTGGCGACGAACAACTTAGCCATCAAAGGTTCTGTGGTGGTATCTTCTGCAAATTATCTAGAAAATCCTTTTGAAACTTTGTCCAACTGGTTATGGATCCTACATGTAAGTTAAAATACTATGTGGATGATCCGTCAGGATTTTTTGAAATGACTATGGTTGAGTTATTATTTGCATGCATTAAATGACCATTGGGAAACTTAACGAAAGAGCGAGAAAAGCAAATGAATTATACAGCCATTAACATAATTGAGAATCTGAAATGGAATGAAAACAGCAAACCATAATGCACAAGTTTGATAACGGAGTTCGGCAACTTTGCCTACGTCTCCGGGCCTTTTCTCTGTGAGGGAGGATTCTTGATTTCTTTTCGAAAGTTTATTAGTACATATTTACAATTGCCGATTGGCTCCTAGACTGATCTGGTCTTGTTCGCCATGATCTCTAGAATCTTGCACAACTTACGACACCTGAAACGGATATACCGAACTCTCAGAAATCGTCCGACAGCATCTCTACCTCAACAGCTCCTCTGCCTCAAACTGGCTTAGACCTGGCTTTGCCTCAGCATCTCTGCTCTCCAAAACCGTCAAAAATCTCTCAAAGCATCCCCAAATGGCCTCAACAAGCCTTGGTTAAATAGTTGGGAAAGTTGGTTTCAATCTCCAACTTCCTCCCAAGAATTAGGCTCTTAAAAAGCCCAATAACTCCCAATTACATTTAAAAATTGGTTTAATTACATTAAAATTGCCAAAGTGGTTATAAAACCCACTTATAACTATAATATATAGTTATTAAAACCCATTTTAGAACTAAACAAGGCGCTAGCCCCTTAATCCTGGGCGCGCGCACCCTTTAGGTGGTCTTATGGCTTTAATGTGGCCAAGCGCTTAGCCCAAAGGGCTAGCGCTGGCCCCCAAACCGAATTAAAACCCGGTCGTATGTAACGGTTCCATGTCATATGGCATATGGCCATGGCTTTGTTTTAAACTCCATTGAAAAAAAACGCGCCAACCGTCACGGTTATAACCGTTCAACTTAAAAAACCGCGCCCGTTTACATAACTGCGCGCTAACCGTTTCATTCCGCGCCCATGCACATAGTCACATGGAACACAATGGAACCGGGGTCGGGGCTAAGCCCCGACCCGACCCCCCCGCCAAATAACACAAACTCCAATTCACATAACCTTTTTGCCATAGGTTTAACAAGAAACACCATATGGCGCAACGGTCGGAGGACTTGGTTAAAACGCTCGACGGAAGTGGAGGTCGCCGGTTCAAATCCTGGAAACCATTTGAAATTTTACATAAAACATCGAGCCAATAAAACGGTGCCACGTGGCAGCCCTTGACTGGGCCATGTGGCACCTTTACAACCAATTAAACTATGACACGTGTCATCCGATAATTGGCCCATGTGTCAGCCACGCGTCATCTGCCGTACTGCCATGTCATCCTTGCCGTACGCCCAGTCAGCTTGCCACATCATCTTGTCGTACGCTCCGTCAGCCGCCACGTCATTCGATCCACGTCATCCGCTGACGTCATCCGTGCCACGTGTCACCCTTCCAGTGGTGACACGTGTCACTCCAGGATTGGTCCAAATGCGTGCCGAAAATGCCAAATCAGCATGACACGTGTCGCCTTCCGGTGCTGCCACGTGTCCTGTACGGAACCTGCCACGTGTCGTCGTACAGACCTGCCACGTGTCGTCGTACGGACCTGCCACGTGTCGCATTCTGGTTACTCCATGTCAGCTGTACGGACATGCCACGTCACCTGTACAGACTGACACGTGTCACTGTACGGACAGGTACAGTCAGCATCCCAAAATTTGGTTGTTTGGCTCGGCGGACATAATGCGATATCTTCTTCATACGGACTCCGTTTGCGATAAAAATTATACCACTGGAATCAGGAGGACGAGACGGACGTCATGGTGTTGGTTTCATCGAATTCCGAGCACTTTCATTTTTGAGCATTTTTCATGCCCTGACAGCCTGCTGAATCCGATTTCGGATCAGTGGAGGCTGAATTTTCAAAAGTATAGGGTAAAATATTGCATACTACGTCTTCATGTTGAACATTCATTAGTGTAATAGCTAGTATGAATCTTTTGATATGGTCTTCAGGCAATCCTGAGGTTTCAAGGTCAAATTTAGGGAGTAACTTTTCTAGATGTCGAGGAAGGTTATGTACTCACCTAAGGATGGATAAAAAAGGTTTATTATTCTGAGGTGGGTTTCCCCTTACTTAATTATGATCATTGTTATCTTCCATGTCATCCAATCCCAAAACTGAGCGTTCATATTTGAAACCTTCCTCGTCGGAAAATTTGTCGGGCTCAGAGCAGTTACTGACTGGTGTTTCAGGGATTAGATTGAGAGGATGTTCAATTTCGGTAAGGGAGAAATCTATCAGGTCTTCTACTGTGTGAACGAAAACCTGGTTGATGGTATCTACCGATGGTCTGCTTACTTTTTTTCTACGAGGAAGTAGCAAGGATAAGGGCAGTGCTCCGAATTGTCGGGCGTAAGCTCTTGTGATTCTTATAAATTGGTTCAACTCCTCATGAGGAAGAGCATAAGGTATCTCAAAGAATAGATTTTATTCCTCTTTCTAGGGTGAGTTACTCATTTCAGAAGTACTCAGTGTGTGTGGGTTGTCTTGAGAATGACTAGCCATGCATGTGGGTTGTTTTGAATCTACAGGATGTCTGAAGTATTGTATTAAAGATATTGTCAGCCATTCATTCTTCAGGCCCTCCTTCTAGCGCCAATTTTGTTGAGGGGTCCTAAATCCATTTAACTCAATAATAGGAACCAAACCTGCCACCGAGGCCCAATTAGACTCTGCAACGTTTAATGGTGGAATGGTTCTCTAGATCTTGCGATCTGGCCAATTAATCGATGGCCTTTACGTTTTCTTGTGAAAACTCCTTCTTCAGTTTGAACGTTATTTTTTTGTATTTTATCTTATAGGTGGGACTGATACAAGATAAAAGTCGGTATAAACCAACTACGTAAGAGTGTGGGAAATTTTAACTACTGGAGAAGGCTAAGCTAGGGATAACCCACATCCTCAAACATGCAGACAATGATTCTTACACCTACAACAAGCCTAGTACTAATACATTAACCTATTGGTGTTCCAATTATTGACTGAAATACGATTATCAGGAGAAAACATACATGCAATAAACGATGGCAAGAAAAATATTTTCCTTAAATCTAATCATCAATCACATATTAACACAACAATTTACTTTTCATCATTAAAGACAAGAACTATAAAAATATTGAATCAGATAACTTATCAACAGATTCATAGGCTCTTACTCGTTACAGCATCCATTCATGAGATAAAATCAGAAATAATTCTACTTCAGATCCAATCACACACGCTTTTGATGAAAAACACAAACTTGTCTCTAGTCCTAAACGAGACTTCTCAATTAAGGCAACTCCAAAATAGTTCTTTACAAATCCAAAAATGAGGGTATTTGCAACAACCATCGACCTTTGCTAACAGGTCGATCCTCTTATTTATAACATATTATTAACTAAAAATAACTATCAAAGTGCATCTAAGTAAAACAAAAAATCGCCACATGGCGCTTTCATCGCTTAGTCTTCCAAAAGTCATCAAATGGTTTCACTTGAGTGGATGACTCTTCTTGTACTCCGACCATTCAACGAAGATATCCTCACATGTGTTGGCATACAGGAATCTGTGATGTTCCATTGGGGTCAAAAGGATTTCCTTTATCTCTATTCCCCGGGCTCGATACTTGACTACTTTGGAACTTAACTGCTGAAACGTGGTCTGATCCTTGATCAGGTGTTCCATGAACTGTTTCACTTGTCTTGGCGTCATGTTCACAACCTTTTCTATTTACACAGCACATAATGAGTCTTGTTCGATATACAATTTGACTATGTCATGCAAGTCGAAAAACTCATCGAGGGTGCCAAATTTTGGGAGTTCAATGTCTCTCATCGCTCGGTTGACCTTGGTCTATCTCTTTTCGCGTTTGTCCCATTTCTCTTGGATTTCCTGATGAGGTTCTTGGGCCATTTTCACCAAGTAATCGTCTGACTTCTTTATGCGATCGATGTTTCTATCCCTTAGCACCCGCATGCCGTGCTCTTCGGCATCTCGACCCTGTTGAGCGACGTTGATGTAGTCGATCCTCTCCATGGCTTGGTGTGATTTCTCATACCACCTCTCCATATCTTTTCACATCGCCAACGCCATGAGGGTGTCTTCTTGTAAATCAACTATTCTTGCAGTGAAAAGGTGCTACTCATTTGTAAATTTATTGTAGGGGTCCTGGAATTCATTTCTCAAGAACATCGTGGCCTATGTGGAGTCCTGATAGTATTTTTCCAAATGGTGTATATTTTCCAGCTCCTTCAGCAAAGCGACCAGCTCCTTTTCGTCCCTTTTCACTCTATCCAGGGTGGCATATGTGATTTCCATCCCTACGCCGATAAGCTCGTATGTCTTGGGATGCTCCATGCTAATCAATTTTTCCTCTGTGGTGATGAGGATGGAGCGATCCAGAGTAAGCCTCCTCTTCTTGGTAGTTATTTTCATGATGGATTTCCTCTTCCTATCATAGGATATGGCTTGTATATCAACAACCTCATCCATGGGTTCAAGGATTTGTTGATCTCCCTTGGTAAGCATATTTCCCAAGCTCTTGATAGTGTAAATCTATTCGAGACTGGGTTCTTGAACCTCTCCCATGTGTTATGAAGGTCCAACCTATGGTTGTTTCTCATCGAGGGGTAGGATACTGACTGAAATTGAAGCATCAGGGGTGGTGTCGGTACTTACACTATAATCGGTTGTTGAGATGCCTATTTCCTGTCGTGAAAATTCTTCCGTTTGTTCTCCCAACTCTGGCTTGCCCATCAGAATATCCACTTGAGTCTCTGGTACATTGAGTAGCTCAGTGTCTAAGACACTTTTTACCTCTTGGTCATTCTATGGAAGGCCCTGAATTTGAGCGTCAAGAGCTGGGGAATATTCTTTCTCGGGCTTCTTTTCCTCTGTGATCTGCACCAAAGTCACCAAGGACACCTATGAACTCTCCTCATCATCATAGATTGTTATTCAGTCATGGAGTGGGTTCGATGCACTTTCCCTCCCTGATGTTCTTGCTACCTCGGTCTCAGCCGAAATGTCCCCTAGTGATCTAGATTATGGCATTGAAACTTCAGGGTTGTCTGACCTGGTGATTTATTCAATTTGTATTGGTTCTGGACCACTTGGACCTATTCGATTTACAACTGGGTTGTCAGCAGGGACCCTTGTTATTGCTGTAAGGTCTGGGTCATCCTGCAGCTAATCTATTACTCTTTGTTCTTGTTCTATCATGAGAAATCCCCTCGCATGTGCCACTGGTGTCATAGGAAATCTCGTGTTCTACATTGAAGCCACCATGGAAACCTTTGTTCCCTCTGTTGCTCTGATTTATTCCCTAGATTTAAGGGCCTCTTGAGCCGATTGTTCTATTTTCATCACCTATTCATCCAGGATAATGGACCTGAACCTGATCATTTTTGGGTCGACCATCCTTTGTACCACCTCATCCCAGTACTGGTAATTTTTCGTGAAGACTTCATCTTCAAACTTGTCGTGAGCGTACCGCCAGCAGGATGAAACTTGTGAAGAATGTTGCAAGACCAGGCCCTTTGGATCATGCTTGTGTAATCAGCCCATCGGGAATCTGAACTCGAGTTGGCTTAGCCCTTCCTGTTTGTCTTGAGTGGTGTCCTTAACCAAGTAGAACCCTACATGGAAACCATAGGGTATGAAGGCATGTTTCTTATCCTTGACCAGGGTGGCATTGTAGCCCTCCAAGATGGTTTGATAACATATTTATCCTACCACAAGTCGGTCTGGGACATGGTCTAGTAGGAGATGTGGTGCTCTAGTGGCCCTAAACACCCTGATGTAGGTTTCGTGCTTGTCCAAGTACCAGTGGCCTACCTTGGATATCATTTTCTTGGCCATAGTGGATAGTCTTGGACATTCCTTCTTAAAAAGAATAAAATAAATCTGCGTGATGAATTCATCGCATATGAGAGAGTAATACTTCTTATACATGTTTTCCCATAGCATGTTGAAGTAGACGTGGATCAGGAGCTCTCCAACATGCCAGCTCAGATTCATGTCGGCAAATATGTTTTTGGCACAGATGACATAGAGCAAGTATGAATCCATGTAGAAAGACGGTGTCTCTCCTTCCTTCGACACCTGGGCCTGTTGTACATAGATGCTCAATTTTTTAGAAATTATTTCTCCCCAGTTGAAACCGCTCCCAGAGATCGCCACTATGTAAGCCAAGGGCATCCACGCCTCTGAAAATCTGGAGCATTCCTTCTCTCCATATAATCGGTAGATGAGAGCCATCAAATAGGTGTATGGATCCCTTAACTTGGTTGTCCCATACCAGCCAGTGCTTCGGTTGGTGTACTTATTGTCCTCCCTCCACCATGAGGCCATCACCCGGCTTGTGTCGTGGCGTTCGTATAACTTCACCATGAAGTCTATGTTTACCCACTCCTCAGGGTCTCTAAGCTTGTAGTATTTTTGAACTTCTACCAGTAGGAACACCTCGACACATCCACCATTGTCATCGTTGATTAAACATTTATGCATGTCTGTGTGGTCGATGAGCCATTTCAAGACCTCTATGCAGGGGAAAATGGGGGTTCTTGTTGCCACCATGTGTAGATATGACCGTTGGATGTTGGGGAACACCTGGTCATCGAGCGCCCTTACGTCTGAATCATTGTGTGGGACATATTTTGGGTACTTGTCCCAACTGAACTTGTTAAAGAGTTCTCCCCATTGTGGGAGAGCCATCTTGGACCTTGTTCTTGCCTTTGTATCACCAAAAGCTAGAGGCTGGATGAAAACCTTCTTCGTTGTTGTATTTGTTGAAGGAAAATCTCCCTGCGGACAGGTAGATCTCCTCAAAGAGCTAGACTCTTAAATCTAAGGCAGAAAGTGCTTATCATGGTCACTGACTTCCTTTTAGATCTAGGTGGACTAGTGTGTGAGAAGGAAGGAGAAAAGAAGTACCTTTTACCAGTGTTTGTCCCTGCACGCTCCGAGTTGAGCTCCAATCTTTCACTCCTCGATAGATCCTGTAGACAAACAAAGTAAGACCACTTCCTACTCTATAAAGATTAGTCCGAAATAGGTATATCTACTAAAGAGAAAAATTCATGTGAGATTGAACACGAATTAGAAAGAAACAGGCCAAGCAAATTATATTAATGAGGACAAACCATTGCTTACAACCATAGATGGATTGCAACAGTTTCGTCAAGTCCTCCTTGTCTATCCCTTGCTCAAAATATCCACGATCTGAACAATGATAGCTTCACTGATTTCTCCCTATGAGATCATAGGTCTCTTGCTACCAAATTATCTCTGTTCCAGCACCACTTATGAGATCATAAGTTTGGTGTGATTCTCCTTTTTCAGTCCCCTTTCACCATTAGAAAGCTTGCTTATATAGCCTTGGAGAGGCTTTAACCACTTGATATATCCTTGGGGAAGTTGAGGATTTTCCTCCTTCAGTTGAGGATCTGCCCTAAGATCATGGCTAGACTAGGGATTCGAATCCAACTGCCTTCTAAGAATGAAAGGATTCTTCCCCCATTCATCTCAACAACTTAACTACTGCCCAGAATAGGTAGCGCTCCCTCAAAAGGGCCATCAGAGCGCTACAACACTCCCCAGTAGGCTTAAGGGGGGCACCAGTGCTCCTAAAGACACCAGAACTCCCTCAAAAGGGCCAAAGGAGCTTTATAACACTCCCAGACGGTGTAAGGGGGAGCGCCAGCGCTCCCAGAAGAGGTATAGGGGAGCAATCTCCTTCAAAAGCTTAGTTTTTTGGGTGTTTTCAGATGGCAAAAGGTTCATGAGCCTGCTGACTCATTTCTCCTCTTCCAAATCAAATGTTTGAGGTGTTTCAAGTGTCTTTCTCATGTCGTTATAGGCATGACATAGGCATCATGGCAGTATGCTTCCCTGACACTTGTGACACTTGTGAGCAAAATGTGACACTTGTGACACTTGTAATGACGACACTTGCGACACTATCAAAGTGAGTAATTTTGACATGTAACATATTGCCCCCCAAAGTATGAAGTTAGAAGACAAGAACTGATAATTGAAATGCTTTGTATACTTTCAAGCAAGGGTATAGAGGCAGAGAACCTGACAAAAACTACACACAAACATCCAACAAATATTATGACATGTTTCAAAACCCAAGGCAGGCATACCTATGCTTGGGTGATCAAGACTTGCAAGATATGGCCGCCATAAAATACACTGCAGATCCATAATTGTATTGATAAAAAGGTATAGCCACCGAGGATACAATGTGGATCTATACTCTGATGACCTGAACTGATCATAGCCACAAAGAATACACAGTGGATCTATGAGATGACAAGACATAGCCACGACCAATACAAAGTGGATCTATGTGACAATGTATGTATCATTTGTCCAAGAGAAATTCCTTCGCAACCTGGGCAAAGAATATATCAAAGTGATCACTCAACCCAGGGTCTTCTTACCGATCCCGATGTGGTACGAATATAACCATGTGAATAGATGTCCTGATGTCGAACATGGCAGAAACCACTTGATTACCGGTCAATGGTGTAAACCGTTAACAGGTGCGAGGGAGATCACCATTAATTTCAATCATTCCCAAGGTACCCTAGTACATTCCAACAAATGTGAATGGATGAGCTGGAGTCAAACATCCGTGGAATCATCCAATCAGAGGTCAATGATGTAAACCTACTATCGAATGTGAGGAGGCCTGCCATTGAGGCATGCAGGTCCCAAAGTACTAACTGGTTTCTAAGTCTAGTTCCTGGATAATGTGTTGAAGTCGACAAGAATAGGCTCGTCGAAGGAGGGCCTTAATGTATCCCCCATCAACGACACGAAACGAACATAGAGATGTAATTGGTAGATCAAATGAACATGGACTAACATGGGTTTTGAGACAAGATATTTGTGATGGCTGACTCTAGAGGTGGATACTTCCCTTGAACACTGAGGCACGAAAACAGAAACATGACATGGACCAAAACTTGATGATGCAGTGGATGCTGTGACTTACGTCAGGTGACCCAAAGGAGTGAAAGAAACTCAAAGGATTGGCTCAGTGCAGAGGTTCAGCAGATTATAATGCGTGCAAAGGACAAAGTGTCGTGTTCAAGGGTGACTCTAATAATTACTTGCTAATGTTCTCAAGAGACTGCTTGGCTTGCTTCTTTCAAACTTTCCCCCCTCCAAATAGACGAGTACCTCTTTTTGATTTAATGAGGTCGAGGAGGATAACACATGCTCGATAAAACTCACCTTTGGTAAGTTCCTCTTCCTTTGTTTAACGAACTGGAAGAAGTAAGGGTTCGATCCCATATGAGCCTGTCGATGTTTGTTTTAGCGAGTCCAAAGATAGAAAACTCGAAGGTTTTTCATGATTATAGAGTCTGGAAAAACACTTAAAAGAGAACTCTCTCAGTTCCTTTTTCGTTAAGTAGTCTGATGAGACCGAAAAAGAGATAAACTATCACTCAACAGACGTTTTCTTCAAATACTTTAACGAGCGTGAAAAGAACAAGGTCACTCGGTAATATTTTCATCTTTAGAGAGTCTGAAAAGAACTTAAAGATGACTCCAATGTTGTCCTTTTTCGTAATGTTAGTCTCGCGAGGCCGAAAAAGAGATAAATTATCACTCAAAAGACGCCCTTTCAAACCATTTAACGAGTGGGAAAGGAAGCAAGATCACTCGGCAATATTTTCATGTTTAGAGAGTCTGAAAAGAGCTTAAGAAGACTCCAGGGGGTTCCTTTTTTGTGTATCCATACAGGTCCTAAAAAGAGATAAAAGTCTACCTGGATGCATTCTCATGTATTTACAAGCACGAGAAAGAACAAAGACTAAGCTCGGTATGCCCCCAGCTTGAAAGCTAGTGGCTTAACTCTAGAAAGATCATCAAAGGCTGGAGACATGCCCTCCAAGCTTCGATTCATTCACCAAAGGATAAGGGTGGATGAAAAGAATGTTCAAGAGAGGTGACTATTTCATTTTTTAACGAGCTCGACATAGGAAAAGAACTATGCTTAAGGCCTCTGTTTCATTTTTTAACGAGCTTTCCATAGAGAAGAGAAACTATGCTCGTGGTTGCTTCTTGATCATTTCTTCCAAGAGGATAATGCTCTGGAAGGGTACCATGTCAAGGGACAAAACTCGGTCATGGCTTCCAAGAGATCTTCGCCGGATGGGAGAGAATCACATTGGAAGGAACACATGTCGAGGGTCGTGACAGGGGTAAGGAGATCAGGCTCCAATAACCCTACCGAAGAGATCACCATGTCAACTATCGGATCCAAATCATTGGAAGTTGAGGTCATGGGAGACAACGCCACATAATTGACATGTGGCGGAGGTGATATTGTCTGCATATAAGAACCACTTAGGGAGGTAACCCAGTCGAGGCCGATGAATGAAATTTGATCAATAGTCACAATTCTTCCATCGTGAGGGAAAGACATCACATGGAAAAGGGTGGATACAAGAGCTTTCATAGCATAGACATAATCCTGCCCAAGGAGTAAAGAGAAATCCAAGGGGTCTCGGACTACCATGACATTGATAAAGACAGTTTTCCCTCCCAAAGTTACAGGAAACTGAGGAAGGATCTCTAAAGGTTGACTAGTTCTTCTGTTAAAAGCTAATAGATTCTGTGTAACTGGTGCAAGCTGCGGACAACCCAAAGTGTACCAAGCAACAGAAGACAAAATACTAATGGATGCACCTTCATCTATCAGCGTTTGAGGAACGTCCTGACCACGAACCTGTACTGTAATCTGGAAAGGAATGTGAGAGGGAAGATGAGGTCTAGTTAGCGCACCCCAATCAAAACGGATGGCTTCAGTACTTGGAGGGGGTTTCGTAGGAGAAGGAGAAGTGCCCCCCGGCACGGTAGAGTCTATATTAATGAGAAAAACATGGGCAGTATTGGGTTTACTCACTAGAAGGAGAGTATGATCGACCGATGATTGGATCGGATCAACCAATGGTGTACCTGGATAGACCACTTTAGCACTCTTCAGAGGAAGAGTGGGACTGACCAAGGAAGGGACTGGATCAGTCACTTTATCATTCCTCAATGGAGGAATGGGATCAATCGATGGTGAAACTGGATCGACCACTTTGGTGTCACTCTCTAACAGGAGAGTGGGATTGACCGAGGATGAAAACAAATCGACCACTTTGGCGTCACTCTTTTTATGAAGAGTGGGGCTGATTGATGATGGAACTGGATCAACTACTTCATTTCGTGGTTCAATCGAGGAGGAAACTAGATTTACCACTTGATCAACTGGACTAACCGGGGATGGAACCAGATTAACCAGTCCATCAACCAATGATGGTCGGAGGAAAGCTTACGATAACCTTTTGGAAGTTGAAGTTTTTCCAAAAGAGAAGAAGCCTAATGATTACCTTTACATAACATGCAAGGGAACTTGACAGTTTTCTTCTTCTTACCAACTTGAACATCACTAGTTGACGGGGTATCATCGACATGACCAACAGAGGTCGATGACATGGAGGACCAAATTTCTAAGACCTGGGTAAGATTGGGGCAATCCATCAGAAAGTGGTCACCCTTACAAAGTCTGCAAGGGAATTTCGGTTTTGGATTCTTCATTTAAATCTTGTTAACCTCATCAACACTCCCAATACTATTAACAGTAACTAGTTTCTTAGAGCCAACAGTTGATGTTGTTGGGGTCTTTGTCCTTTTTGGGTTCTTCTTCTTCTTCTCTTTCCATTTCTTCTTCTTCTGATCAACCTGGCTACTTGCTTTAGAGCTTTCACTAGGTGAAGAAGGAGAAATGGAAGGAGACTTGATGGACGAAGAAGGAAAAAAGTCGACATGAGGTTGATGTGTGGGTGGTGTATTGACATCCAAAGTATTAGCTGCAACTGAAACATTGGGAGGATTCAGGATCACCAGAGTGGGGAACAACCAAACTGGTAATCCAATGGTGAGTCCTGGAAGACTCAGTGTGGCAATATACAGAGGAACAAAGTTTCCAAATGAAGGAAAGGTATAAGGTTCCCTAGGAGAACGGGTTCCTCCATTGGTACTCCCAGGATTTGATGCCATTAACAGTGACTCGACCTAAGGTCTACTAAGTAAAAAAAACAACACATGCTACGAATTTGAGAAGAAATCAATCAAACAAACCTTCCTACGATGAAACCACTAGTTGGTGATGAAATCCAACATCGTGAGATCAAAATAGGAAGGGGCGAGGATAGAGCAGGTGGATCAGTTACGTTGGCGACCTGCTTAATGGACTTACGCCTTGGTGCAAGCTTCCATGCAGTAATTGTTGATTTACCCTCCAAGGATCCCGAGTGAGTTTGACCAACGTCTGTTCTAGGTACAGTGAGACTTCCCTTCACCGTCACCTTGTGTGAGACCCTAAATATTGTGGCTACTAAGGTCACCAAATCGTAGTCAGCCCCTGGGAGGGTACAGTCAACAGTCCAGTCGGAACGTATGGGCAGGATAATAAGTCCGAAATCAACTTGAAAGGCTCCCACACATAATCGTGGGTATACCTTCCAGTGACCCCCAATATACGATCCAACCACTACAAACAATTGAACCATGGAGGGATAATCTCTGTAACTCACCTGAATGCGACCTCGTGTGTAACCCCTGTGTGAGAGGGGGATCCTAGCAAGCCAATACGACAATTGGATTTGACTCTCCCTACCGCAAGATACTAAGTTTTTTTGATAGCTTTGGAAAGTTATCCTTTCAACCTATTCCAAAGCCCTACACCTGAAACTAATGTAGGTTTGCTAACAAAGATGTAAAAAGTCTAATAAATTTTAGTTAATCATTGATTTTAATGGTTTTTGTTTACTCAGAGGGTGTACGAAAGTGAAACTGATGGAATGATGACTCAATTCCCAAAAATATGCATGAAATATGATAAGAAATCATTTGTTTTCAATGAATACCTATTTAAGGGAAAGAGGAAGAGTCGTTTTCACTATCAAACACTTGATAAGGAATGCCCTTAATCAATTTTGTTCTCAATCAAATCCAATATAATGCTACAACATTTCAGAAATGCAAACTAATCATTAAGATGTACTTTTTGTCGTTTGCATGCGAATGATGATCAATTCGATGAAAAACTTTTCCTGCCAACCACCCTTTCAGATCAAGGAGATTTAGACAAGAATATGCAGATTTCGCACAAACAACACACCCTTTTGCAATCAAACAAGAGAAAGAAAATCAAAAACGCAAAAGGAAGGAGAAAGAGATTGGATCATATGACCTCAAAGAACCAAAATGAGAAGAGTTACAGACTTCAAATGTCCTTCACTAGAGTTCCCGCTTAGTTGGATAGGAGAGAAAAAGAAAGGGATTGATTTCAAGCTCTCAATAGAAAAAACTCAAAAATAATGAAGAAGGGTATAAAAGATGAACAATAAGGTGTTTACTTCTCAGGAGGAAGCATGTCAAAGGTCAAAGGAAGAATCATGGAATCACAAAGCAGCTCAGCAAGTGAAAAAACAGGGTTTGGACCTCCAAAAAATACAATTTTTGAAGAGATTTTGGGCAAAAAAGGGTTGGCGCTCTAGTATAAGGGCCACCAAAGAATTATAAATCTCTTTCCAACACTTCCAGGGAGTGTTGGCGCTCTACTAACATGGGCAGGGGGGCACCAGGCTCAAAAAACTCATAAAAAAGTCCAAAAACTCAAAATTTTGATCAAATTTTGACAGGTAAACTGAGTGTGATGGGGTAAAGAGTCAATCAGCAAATGCAATCAGATATGAAGGGGTGAACAAGGTCAGAAAACAAAAGTTAATACAAAGTCTATGAGGAAAGACAAAAATAAGAAAGTTATGATTCTTCCCCAATGGAGTCGTCAGTTTCTGTTGAAGGAAAATCTCCCTGCGGACAGGTAGATCTCCTCAAAGAGCTAGACTCTTAACTCTAAGATAGAAAGTGCTTATCATGGTCACTGAATTCCTTTGATATCTAGGTGGACTAGTGTGTGAGAATGAAGGAGAAAAGAAGTACCTTTTACCAGTGTTTGTCCCTGCACGCTCCGAGTTGAGCTCCAATCTTTCACTCCTCGATAGATCTTGTAGAAAAACAAAGTACGACCACTTCCTACTCTATAAAGATTAGTCCGAAATAGGTCTATCTACTAAAGAGAAAAATTCATGTGAGATTGAACATGAATTAGAAAGAAATAGGCCAAGCAAATTATATTAATGAGGACAAACCATTGCTTACAACCATAGATGGATTGCAGCAGTTTCGTCAAGTCCTCCTTGTCTATCCATTGCTCAAAAGATCCACGATCTGAACGATGACAACTTCACTGATTGCTCCCTATGAGATCATAGGTCTCTTGCTGCCAAATTATCTATGTTCCAGCACCACTTATGAGATCATAAGTTTGGTGTGATTCTCTTTTTTCAGTCCCCTTTCACCATTAGAAAGCTTGCTTATATAGCCTTGGAGAGGCTTTAACCACTTGAGATATCCTTGGGGAAGTTGAGGATTTTCCTCCTTCAGTTGAGGATCTGCCCTAATATCATGGCTAGACTAGGGGTTCGAATCCAACTGCCTTCCAAGAATGAAAGGATCCTTCCCCCATTCATCTCAGCAACTTAACTACTGCCCAGAATAGGTAGCGCTCCCTCAAAAGGGCCATCAGAGTGCTACAACGCTCCCCAGTAGGCTTAAGGGGGGCGTGAGCGCTCCTAAAGACACCAACGCTCCCTCAAAAGGGCCAAAGGATCTTTATAACGCTCCCAGACAGTGTAAGGGGGAGCGCCAGCGCTCCTAGAAGAGGTATAGGGGAGCACTCTCCTTCAAAAGCTTAGTTTTTTGGGTGTTTTCAGATGGCAAAAGGTTCATGAGCCTGCTGACTCATTTCTCCTCTTCCAAATCTAATGTTTGAGGTGTTTCAAGTGTCTTTCTCATGTCGTTATAGGCACAACATAGGCATCATGGTAGTATGCTTCCCTGACACTTGCGACACTTGTGAGGAAAATGCGACACTTGTGACACTTTTAATGATGACACTTGCGACACTATCGAAGTGAGTAATTTTGACGTGTAATAGTATTAATGACAGGTTCCAGCCTCGGGGCATATTCCAATTGTTTTGTGATTCCTGGCGAAGAGATTTTGCCTACCTCTGGTTCTTTTAGCTTCGGTTCCCTCGATGATCGTCTAGTGGTTGGATTTCTTGGTGACATTATTCCTGCAACTAGAAATAAAATTTCAGAGACTATGTAAAGAACAAAACCAGATAAAAACATATAAATTGTAGCCATGTAAAATTTACAGACTTGGATACATACATGTGAAGCTTGCTAAAACCTGGTTATTTTGATACTCATGGGATCTCTACAGCCTTTGAATTACTCATCTTGCTCCTTCAGATGCTCTGGAACTTCCTTGCACGCAAAATGATTTTGTTTGCAATGACTCAAGAGAATTTAAACAGGGAAGAACTTATTGTGTCGCATCAACCATTCAATTCGGGTTATGAGTGAAATTTTAACAAATATGTCGCTGAATATCTATAACTTAAATCCATCATGGGTTGACGAAGGAGGCGCGGGTGGTTATGTGGTCTATCAAAACGAATGTTTTGATTGACACGTGAGGGAGCAACTAATGTAGGATTTGATATTAATTATCTCCTTAAATGCTCAAAATCTGATCTTATCTAATGCTAAAACATCCCATCGCGTCGCTCTCTTAGTGGGTGGATCAGGGATCGGTAATGTGCTATGAATGTTTTCGTTGATGTCTTTCTACAAAAATATACAACGTCGATCAATTTCACTATATAATGTCATCGTGGCAAAGCTAACTCGGAGGTGTGACTCAGACCTAGGGAACTAAGAATGACTCAGGATAAAACTAGACTGTACGATCCTCCTACCAAGTAAATACACTTGGCACTGAAGATCGGTACTTAATTAGCGTGTATTAATCGGAGTCAAGACTTTCCTTAAGTTATTCGGTCTAAAACAAACCTTAGCTTATCGATGCCGAAAAGGTATCCAGGGTCGGTGATCAGCGATAAACCAATCAAGTTCTTTCTTTGGATTAGCTTCTTCGAAAAAGTCCTGATGCCGAAAACGCATAGGGGATTGGCGATCGATAAAACCTTTAGCATGGTCAGAATGTTTGTTGTGATCCTTTTAGGTTTTCCTCGATTCCGATAAGCACGTCAGGCATCGACTGTCAACGATATCTTTTCTCTCTTTGTTAACGTCTATCCCCCTCGTCTTTTACCGATGTTGAAGGGGAATCGACTATCGGTGATATCCTTATGCAAGACTTGACGCAAAACAAAACCTTCATTTTGTCGATGTCGATGGAGATCGACGCTCGATGATTGATGTTTCTTGAGTGGTTCTTTTCCTTATTTGAATTCTTTCCGACGTTGAATCTAAGTGCATCAAGTGAATTGTTTTGGCTATCGATTCTTTATTCAGGTGTTAAGGCCTTTTAAGTTGTGGGGTTTCATAAGTTCAAACAAACCTAAATAGCTGATGAGATTCATGAGAATAAGAAAATACAAAGCATTTCTCAAAATGAAATCGAATCAGACAGTGCAAAAGATCAAGTGGTACCCAAAAAGAAAAAAATTGACAGAGGCTTTTTTAGGGTGTTTTGAGTGCTCAACACCACCCTCTTACATGTATTCAATTATTGGATTTGGGAACAATCAATCAAAAATTAGAAGGTTCATATACAAATATCAATTTTAGGAAAATGGGTGGAATTAATATATATGGGTAATTCCCCCTTAGATCCCTCTTGGCCATTATCCTAGAACCTCCCCTCTCTTGTAGATTAATTCAACCCCCATCTCTTGTCCATGTCCCCTTAGTAGTTGGTATCACATTTTATTATTAAAACATTGAAATATAATTCTCATATTACATCACTTAGCCATAGCCACATATTATATCTACATAAGCATTAATTAAACTAGGGATTATAGTGGGGATGTTACATGGCCACATAGGATGGTGACGATGTACATACATACCAATTAGAGGGTGTTGTGTGTCAACTATGAAGCTTCATTTTTCCTTCCTTATCCATATTGGAAAGAACGATCACTATCAAGTTATGTTACACAATTGTTTCTTGGATCATTTACATTTAGAGAATTGGTAGACAAGTGTGCAAGTTGTCCATGGAGACACTAGGATTCCATAATCAATTCTTGGGAGTCTTCTAGACTTCCAAGTGTAAAAAGGAGATAAAAAATTGAAGATATCGATATTGAGGTGGTTCCACATTGAGGATTAGTTAGTTCATGTGAAGGGGACCTAGCAGTAGAGAGAAGGATATTTGACCTTCCATCTGTGAGAAGAATACAATATTTCCACTTACAAAGAAAGATTTCAAGCACTGAGGAAGAGTAGCAAAATAAGCATGTCGAATTGTGTTGGTTTTTTATTCTAAGATCATTGAAATTTGGTTCATTGCAACATTTAAGGTCAATTTGGGAAGTTCATAATGCAGCAACAAAGAAGGAGAGAATGTTTTGATTAACAATTAAGGATATGCATTATTCGAAGTGCAAGGAGGGAGAGATCGTCCTAGTGTTTGAGATTCATTGTTAGAGCCAAGATTACATAGGAAAAGGAGATCATCATACTTGTCATGCATCTATACCAAGAGATCACCTAGATATGAATGGTGAGTCCTCCCTTCAAATAAAAGGAGGCCACTACTATTGTTTCTTCAATAAGAAATTCATAAGCACACCAGTCCAAGCCTAGCTAAGTGGTTGGAATTAGGGTGTGAAACCTTAAGAGTGGATTTAAGGTAGTTACCTCTCTTTAGCTTTTGATTCATTGAAATAGGAGAGAGGTGTAGTTAAGCAAGTGATGTAATCCACATCTCTATGAGATTCCTTGGTTTTCCCCATTTTAGTTTCCAAGTAAATATCGTCATATTATGTGGTGTGTGAATGTATGACTTTGTAGCTTTATATATTTTGTTTTTAATAGAAAATAAAATATAAAGTTGAAAATAGTATATTCATAAGAAAATTACATAACCAGATTAATAATATTGCACAATTGTAATTTACCAATTCAGACACTATACTACAAAAAAATACATAACCAGATTAATAATATTGCACAATTGTAATTTACCAATTCAGACACTATACTACAAGGTTAAATAAACTAACACAATAAAAAACTAAAAATCGTTGCATTTAAAATTTAAAACCTCCATCTTGATCACAATAACTATACATTGAATGAAAATGAATCAATAAATATTTCATAAAAATAATAAAAAATATTGATATTTATAATATAATTAGAAACATGCAATCAATTATTTATAAAATAAAATCAATTATTTATAAAATAAAAATATCAAAATGAACATTTTTCTTTATTATTAAAGCTTAACTCTATTTACCCATAAAAATTCTTAAAGAGTTTGATCATAATGCCTTTCTCAACTCACAAATATTGTAATAAATAAAACTTCGATGCATTAAATGAATATGAAATGCATCCTTAGTGAACCCAAAAGAAATCATTGATAAAAAGATACCTTCCTTTTGAAGGTCACATGTCTTCCATAATAAAGATAACACTAGTAAAATTTTTGTCGATTTGTCAATCGTTTGGGTCAAAGATAACACTAGTAAAATTTGTGTCAATATGTCAATCGTTTTGAAGTTAAAATAGCCCCTAAATAGCAACATACAAGTTGTGCATGCTTATGTTATCTACATACATGGTCATGATAGTAGGTGAAATGAAAAGTTAAAAATTCATAGTTCATAAGTGTGGCACTATTCTTTACCAAAGAAAAAAGAAAAAAAACAGAGTTTACAAGTGTGGCATTCTCCACCCAAAACAAGAAAAGAAATCCACAGTTCATGTGTGATATTTCCCACCTTATTCTTTACCAAAGAAAAAAGAAAAAAAAACAGAGTTTACAAGTGTGGCATTCTCCACCCAAAACAAGAAAAGAAATCCACAGTTCATGTGTGATATTTCCCACCTAATGGGTAGTGTTTGAAATTGTAAATGAAAGTTATATATATAAATTTATTGCATTATTCTTTAATCAAAGTATAGTTCATAAGTGTGGTATTCTCCACCCAAAACAAAAATTGAAAGATAAAAATAAAAATGCAACAATTTATTTTTTACATCTAATTCTAAATCCTTTGGTGTCCTTTTTTAGATGGATACACTATTATGTATCTATTAATGATATTATAAAGCAGGTTGCTATTGATTAATAATATTATAAAGCATGTTGTTATTGTTTAATGATATATTGCTACTTAATATAGTGTAGATGTTAATTAAAGTATAAAATAATTGTTTGATATAGTAGATATGTTAATAAGGGCATAAAATACATGTGGTCCAGATATGTTAATATAGTTTTTAGTATTTTTTAAAAAAAAATCATGTTTAGATCGATGTATGCATTAATTTAAAAAGTAGGGTAGTAATGAAAATGTGAATTTATAAAATATATATCAAATTATAGTGACTAATTTAAATGTTAGTGATGAAGTGACAATATTATTCCAGAGTGAATTAAAAAGTGGATAATCTAAATTTATCAAGGTAACTTTTTTATGAAGGTGGAATTATAGTTTTTAACATATTCCATAATATTTTTATTATTATCAGAAATAAATATTATAAAATAGGTGTTTTTAAAAAGATTTATATTTTTTAAAATATTATTTTAATTTAATATTTGTTTAAAAATATATATTTGCATTTATAGGTATGTTTTATAGTTATAGAAATGAAAAAATATTTTCATAGTAAATACGAGCATTGGACAAGACCTAAAATTTATTAAGAAAAAAAAATATAGAATCCTTTGATATTAGGAAATAAGAAAAATAGGTGTTTTTAAAAAGATTTATATTTTTTAAAATATTATTTTAATTTAATATTTGTTTAAAAATATATATTTGCATTTATAGGTATGTTTTATAGTTATAGAAATGAAAAAATATTTTCATAGTAAATACGAGCATTGGACAAGACCTAAAATTTATTAAGAAAAAAAAAATATAGAATCCTTTGATATTAGGAAATAAGAAAATAAAATGTGTTCTTTTTTAAAATGAGCTTCTTATATGTATTAGAATTCAATTATATATTTGTAGCTTTGATCATCTTCATAACTGTTTTTTAAGTTTAGGGGGTAGTAATTGGATAGAGTGACTTAGGTTAAGTCCAAAATCAAATTGATTGATTTCCACTATACCCCCTAGGATATATGTCACATTACACAAGTCAAGGCTTTATACTCATATTTTGTTAATGGAAAAGAAACAGTTGGTTGTTTATTTTTACTCCACGACACAACGCCCGATCCTATATGAAATTCATAGCCTGAGGTAGATGTTCTATCATTAGGATTTCCTGCCCAATCTAAATCAGAAAAATCTGTCAGTTCAACATTGGATTCATCAGTATACATAATACTAAAATTTATTGTTCCTTTCAAGTATCTGAGAACTTTCTTTGCATCCTTCCAATGAATTTCATAAGGCTTAGCCATGAATTAAATAAGGATGTTGACTGGGTATGCAATGTATGGTCTGGTAGTCTTGAGGTAGTTCAAACTTCCCACCAACTAACGATATAAAGTACCATATTCCTCTTTAGTTCCATCATCATTGTATAACTTTGCATTTTGTTCTAAGGGAGTTGACATTGCTTTACATTCACTCATATTGAAATTTCTAAGAATTTATTTTGTGTATTTACTTTGAGTGATTAATGTCTTATCAGGCTCTCTCCAAACCTCAAGTCCTAAACAGTAATGCAATTCACCAAGATCTTTCATTTCAAATTCTTTAGACAACTGAATTTTAATCTTTTTAATTAACTTACATGCACTTCCTGTAAGAATGAGATCATCCACATATATAGATATTAAAGATACATTTCCATATTCATATTTCTTAATATATAGGTTAGGATCACTCTTTATTTTCACAAAGACTTTATGATAAAAGAATGAATCAATCTTTACATACCATGATCTTGGTGGATGTTTCAAACCATATAAGTCTTTCCTTAACCTGCAGACTAGAAGCTCCAGTCCCTACTTGAAAAAACCTTCAAGTTGAACCAAATAAACCTCTTCCTTCCAATCACCATTCAGAAAAGCAGATTTAACATCTAACTTATGTATTTAATAATTACGTTTTGTAGCTAAAGCAATCAGTACTCTAATTGTATTCAATTTAGCTACTAGTGAAAAAGTATCATCATAATATATTCCTTCATTTTGTGAATATCCTCTTGCAACTAATCTTGCCTTATATTTATCAATGCTACCATCTATTTTAAATTTAGATTTGTACAACCATTTTCTTCCAATAGTGTAACACACCCAACCCCTAAACACCCTTTCTAGGGATGGGGCATCAAATTTTTTCTCATTCAAATCATCTCTTTGAGGTCTTCATCCTCCTCTACTCATCCATAGCTTTCTAATGACTGTTACCGACTCTAATCTGACCTCTAGTTTGTAAGATACTGCCTCCCAAATTTATTTGGGCGTTATTAGTTGGGGTCTTCGGCGTTTGGTGTTGAACGCGCCTTTTCTTACTACACGCATAATCCTCGAAGTCCTAAAATATCTCCACATGGCCTTGGCCATTCGACACTCATCGTTCAACATTCTACGTTGAACATTCACATTCAACGTTCGGTGATCAATGTTGAACATCCCTTTTTCGGCATTGGGTGTTCAAAGTTGACATTGAACATTTCGATGATCGTCGTTGAACGTCCATTTTTCAATGCTTGACAATCAACGATCGACGTTGAACTTCCCTTTTTCGGTGCTCAGAAATCGACGATCAACATTGAACATCCCTTTTTCGGCATTCAACAATCGGCGATTGACATTTAACATTTCGACATTCAGCAATCGATGATCGACATTGAACGTCCCTTTATGACACTACACCCCAAAGTCCCTAAACCTTTCCATGTGGATTCGGCCACTTGGACCAAATAGGTAAATGCCAAAGATGAAATGCGACAAGGGCCAAGGGTGACATGGGTCCTCATTGGGGGGAGACACGTGTCACGTTCCAATAGGCATATATGGTCTACGAAATGCACAAATGGAGGTGACAGATGGCTCATCGATCGTGGTTCCATGTCACCCTGGTGATGTCATCCTACCACATCACACCAGATTGACAACCTTCCAATGTCCCTCAGATCTCACAGTCAAGGTGCATCCACATAGATCCATGAATCTACGACTCATGTTAATTCATAACTTTAGCGTTTGGGAGTTTTGCGATGCAAACTCCTCTTTGCTTCCAGAGTTGGTCAGTGCCAGACTAACCACAACCCAGATATGACAGTCAGGAAAAGTCCCGAAGCATCCTCGGATCGATGAATCTCGTCACTTTGGGCTTTAGAGCTTATCGACACACCACACCTCAAATCCCTCAGAGTTCCAAGTCTTCAGAGTCAAGGATCTGGTGCCACGCGTCCCCTACTTATACACGACTGAGATTTACTCTATTGTTCATGAATTTGGGAGTCTTCATGCCTTGAAGACTCTTAGCCAAGTTCCTTCAGAGTGCCAAGTCTCCGGACTAACAGATCTAACGACACGTGTCCTTAATGATGGACGACTGGGATGGAATGCAGCCTTTTGGGGATCTGACGAAGTGCACATTCACCATTAGTTCAAAACCTCCTGGATATACTTGATTTGTGGACACACATCCTCGTGGATGGATGGTTAAGAGGGGTTCTCAATGGAGACCCCAGATCAACGACTAAGGAGGATCCCGAAGGATCAAAGGATTAATGGTCCACGTTACTTCATAAATTCAGACTTCAGGAGTTTTGGAGGTGCAACACCTTTGTTATTCTCAAAGTGGTCAACCCCGAACTAACCTCAGCATAGATATAACAGTCATGGAATTTCTCGAGTGTCCTTAGATCTATGGCCCACGTCGTTTCGTGACCGGTAAGTGGATCAGGGTTTAAATTGGGGACACATCCCACAGTAACGAGTAAATGAATACAAGCTTTCGGTCCACCATCAAGCCACCAACTCGATAGGTCATCTTCGACGCAATTTGGTCTTTGCAATAATTAATTCCCTAGGCCTCCAGAATCCCATACTTTCAAACACTTAGCTCCCTCAGAACTTAATTCAGGGTTCCTAGGTCTTGGCTATATGAAGATTTTTCAATCCCCAAAGGGTACAGTCATACCTCTTGGCCACAATTTGGTTAAGTTCGCAACACCCCGGAGCTCCGAACTCCCAGAGTTTTGAAGCTAGAAAGTCTTAGCTCCTTTCAACTAGTGCAATGTTCCCAGACCTTGGTCATATGGACCCTCTAATGAGTCTTGGGTTGTAAGCTCGAATCTTAGTCGAGATTTGGTTAAGTTTGTGGGCATGAGCCTGTGGTCTCTTAGGATACTGGTTTGAAGGAAGCGCCCTCCACTCACAGAACTTAGGTTCTAACACAGGGAAAGGCACCTTTGAAAGATCAATAGGATTGTAGCACTGTCGTGGAGTCTGCCCTAACTCTAGTACTATGAAGTTGATCCCTGGGAAGAATACCTTGAGAATTTCCCAACCAGCCTAGAGGCCACACTGGTCATCTTATAACCATTCAAAGGCAACAGTTTACAGAAGAACATTAAGAATTTTCATTATGAATCAAACACTACAAATATTAGTCATAGACACAAACATTCGATCATGCATTTCAATTCAAGTGCACAAGGTAAATGAAATACTTATCTATTACAATTTGCAGCCAACCAATTGATTGTGGGTGTTCACCTTTCCACCCAACCATATGCTCAGAGGCATTCATTCTCAGTGCTCTGGCCACCTGTTAGAAAAACGGGACCGCGGAGCAATAAAATAAAACAAATGCAGAAACAAAACAAAGAAGACACACAATACAAGAGAGACACAGATTTACGTAGTTCACCCAGTGTGGGCTACGTCCACCAGAGAAATTGCCAGGTCCTTCCTTTATTATTATCCAGCAAATGAAGGGATACAACCTATAGCAAAACCCGCTGTAACTTCCTCTTCTTTCTCTCACAGTCTCCTCTCTCAGAATACAATATTCACTATCATCCATAGCCACAATACATTTCCCTCATAAAAGAGGGTTTCCTTCTAGGGCAAAAAACCCTAACATAATCTCTACCGTTAGATCTGCGACCTTATAATGAACGGTCCAGATTTACAATGAAATTACAATATACTTTTACAAGGAAATTTTTGCTTCGGGGGCTTTGCCCCCGAACCCCCGCTTGCCCTCGGACCCCGCAGAGGGGGTACCCCCCCTCTGCACTCCCCCGCGTGGAAGAGTGTACATACTTCTAGGGTGTAAATACTTCATGGGGTATAAACACGACTGAAAGCAAGGACCTCTTAATCAGGAAGATAATCAGGCTCCACAACCAACAATATCCCACTTGGAGACTGATCTCAACAACTCCACCACCGTTGTATATGCTGGACTCTGAACCTTCTTAGACCTGGAAAATTTCTCATCTTCATATTCATTCTTGAAGACCAACTGAAACTAAGCAAGAACTCAGTTTCTCCCTGGTTACTCCCTTTCTTAACATGTCTGCAAGATTCTGGCTAGTGTGTATCTTTTCCAGCTTCAATTGTCCATCTTCCAAGGTGGATCGTATGAAGTGGTACCTCAACTGTATATGCTTAGTCTTTGAATGGAAGGCTAAGTTCTTTGC
>ML777836.1:361946-405702 GCA_009831015.1 Picea engelmannii
ATCCATAGCCGCAATACATTTCCCTCATAAAAGAGGATTGCCTTCTAGGGCAAAAAACCCTAACATAATCTCTACCGTTAGATCTGCGACCTTATAATGAACGGTCCAGATTTACAATGAAATTACAATATACTTTTACAAGGAATTTTTTTCTTCGGGGGCTTCGCCCCCAAACCCCCGCTTTCCCCCAGCCAGGGGGATAGCCCCCCTGGACCCCGCAGAGGGGGTACCCCCCCTCTACACTCCCCCGCGTGGAAGAGTGTACATACTTCTGGGGTGTAAATACTTCATGGGGTATAAACACGGCTGAAAGCAAGGACCTCTGAATCAGGAAGATAATCAGGCTCCACAACCAACACCACCCCTGTTCCCAAACATGATATCACTTGGGAAATTTATATCATTTCTCAGAGATCCTCTCTTTTTCAGAGAAACCTGCGAGGTTTATCAAAAGCTTCATCAACATCAAACTCATGGCCTTTCTCTTTCCTTCTGCATATCCAGGTCTCACATTCCCCTCTGTGCATGCACTCTTTTATGGTATCTCTCCTTCTCTCTGTAGATCCTGACGCATGCACCTCCCTCTCTATTTTCTTCCCATGTGTTCTCCCCCCTTTCATGCCTTTCCCAGGATGGTTCTTGACCTATCTCATTCCTTCTGTCAGAAGGAAACTTGAGTTAGCCTGGGTATGCAGGACTCTGTGGTACTTCGGGCTGACAACCTCATGTCTCCTTAGCTAGACCATGATTCCATTCATGGGGGTGGTTGATTATCCAACCACCAATCCTTCCTTCATTAACCGATTCCTCTCCTTGGCATCCATATGAGACTTATTATCTCAACAAAGGGAATTTGGGTCATTTGAACTAATGAACCCTCGCCACAGTTTCCTAATTTTTTAATCTAGTGATATCATGGCTAGTACTTCAAGGCTTTACCCCCACAGTCAGTCATTGGCAATCTAAATAATACATTTACATTTTTCCCATGCCATAGCATGGTGATCGTAATTAATTATTAATTACAAGTTGGGGGAAACAGGGGTATTACAATCCCCTCCCCCTTTAAAGTAACACCATCCTCAGTGTTCTTTCTCAATAACACCCGCCATGCCTTTCTCATTCAGTTGCTTCAGAATTCTTGACCCTCTTTCTTGGTTAGGTCATTTTCAAACTCTTTGCCTTTGTCACCTATCTTCAATAATCTTGGACAACAAGCATATTGATCATAGATTTCATGCGTAAACATTTTACTATTGCATAAAATTCAAGAAAATTTCATAACTTAGCACAATACTCAACTTTACAGTTCATGGCTTCGTATCCACGTGGTTGTCTTGTTTTATTGGTTCATTTTTTTCCTAGACATACCCATTGTGTGAATGATCCCAATCAATAGTGTAGGAGAATTGTCAAGTCCCTCCTTCCTTGCGGTCACTCACCCTCCAGGCCCAGGATCAAGCATCCCCTTCTCTGTTATATAGTTCCTCAGGTGATCCATCTTTCCTTGCCAAGGATTTCTCACACAAGAATAATTTTAGAGACTTCATTGAGCCTTACAGTTAGGGTGTCCTTCAGACTTTCTCTGTTGAGGCGTCCCTCTGGCTTGTGTTACCACAAAACAACATGTTCTACGACGATCATGGATTACCACAGGGTTCTCATGTTTCGATAGTAGCCTCTTGCATGCTTTCCATCTTGACAACCTTCACCTGTCCTACCTAGACATATATTTTTCGTCTCACCTATATCACAGGTATACAAAAAATTAGAGATATTATCATCAATTTCAAATTCAGAATTTTCTTGCAAATTTGTCACCCACAAATTTCCAAATTCCACATTTTGTTTTTCAGATCTGTTCCACATAGGAACCAGATTCCCAAGTATGGAATTTATATTTCCATAGCAGTCTGGCTTAGCATGCAATTAGTCTTCCTTATGGCTTACAACACTACCATATCCAAGACCCTTTCTTCATGTAACTTCAACATTCCTTAGTAAAAAAAATTGTTAGTTTTCATGCACTTTATATTTTCAAAACTATGCATACTAACAGTCCAAGGTATTTTCATATATTCAAGGATACAAAGCAAAAGGAAATATCAATATTTACATATGCATCCTTTCAACATACTAAATTTTACAAATGTACTTCAAATATCAAGTGTCTTTAATCAATGTGCCAACATTCATGGCCACATTTACACCCAATGCATCCTTGCATTGATTTAAAGTTTGCCACACTTTATGACAAGAAATTTTCCATGGTGTGTTGGAGCTTAACCAACCTCGTCACCATAGCAATTATTCATTCTCATTAATTATTGTAGTAGGATTGTACTTCCTACTACAAGATGATTGTGATCCCAAATCAACACATATGAAACTATAAGTTTCTCTTGAATGCACCCAAGTATTCTTCCTTCATTTATAACCATGGTGCCAACACTCATGGCCATCCAAATTTTCTCTTCTTTAACACCTATACAATGTAAGTAAAATATTGGAAGGTCCTCCTTTCTCAATGGAAAATGCATTGTTTTCCCTTTATGCAAACATACATTTCCTTGAAGCAATTCCATTCAATTTGCTAACTACGAGCACCTTTATTCCCAATCTCCCAAGATTGGTCATTGTACCCATGGTACTCTTTACTCATGCATTTTCTTGCAAGGATTATAACTCATCCTGGACTGGCATAAACTTCCTCTCTCTATTGTTCATATTCTTCTTTCCTAAATCTTACCCCGCTTGGGTAGCAATAGCATACAACAACCACTCACAATTATTTGCATATCTTTAAGATAATGAAATCTTTTCAGAGGGGATTCTTACCAAATTCCTTCATGCCTTATTCCACATAGGTATGTACATTTTTATACCTGCTCTAGTTGCTATCACCCTCTCTGATATTACCTCATTAATGGTGCTTCATGGGGACTTTTAAAGTCCCTTCAACAATATTTTAATAACAACCTTCTCATATTCATCCTTTTCTTGAGGTTGCCCATCATTGGCAATTGTCTTTCTCAACAGATCCAATTCCTTTATACACATGTCATACATCATAAATATATTAGTTTTTATGTACAATGAAAATACATGTATCATATCAACAAAACATTTTCAGACATGTCCTAGCATATCCTTACGCACTTCTTCACATTATCCTCAATGTTTTCAAGGAGTGAACCACTAAAATTCTCAATTGTTTATACAATCATACAATCATCATCACTACGGTGTCAAAACATTTACTTTTATTAGTAAATCAATCTCTCGTACCAGAGGAATACAATATCTGACAAGGAAGGGGTCAAGGAACTCTTCCCGCGCCCCACTCCTTCTACACAGACCTGGACTTTCAGTCCAACTGAGTTATTTTCCAAGGCCTCAATTCATTTACTTATCACGGCTTAACCAATCCCATTCATTTAAATATGTTTATTTATTCATTCTCCCTTTTCAAGATGTACTTGTTCCCACAATTGCTCTTCTGAATTTTATAACTCTACTAAACAATTCAGAGTTCTTAGGGTGAGAAAAGTGTTCCTCCTTTTCTCCTTCTTTTCTTATGCAATCTACTTCTTATTTTGATCTTCCTTCTCTTTTCCTTGAGAATCCTTGGTTAGGCTCACCCTAACCCTCAGGATACATCAACATGCTTTAATAGCAAAAAATTTGTTCATAATGAATCATGAACCTGTGCATTTTGTACATTACCATTCAATTATCATAATGTCCAACATTCATTTGTTAGTCTTCCATTCATGCATGATGTTTTAAAATGTAATCCAAGATTCATATATATATATAGGATCTCAATTCTCAACATTCATTAAGGTTGTGACTTTGTTCTCCTGACAGAGTCTTCACATAGTTCCTCCACAGGGAACTCCTTCAACATGAAACTTCCTTATTGCATATTCTTCACTATCTGTGATAGCCTCAACCTTGAGTTAGCTTCAGTTTTTTACCAAATATTCCATAAGAAATATAAACATGCATATTTGGTATGCATCTGAATTATGTATCCACACATATTCTTTTTTTTGTTAACTTACATCTATGATGCACTTAACCACACGCATAATCATAAGCCTATGTGTATCTACCATAGGTATATTTTGCATCTCACATACATCTTTCATTAAAATCATTTAACTCATTAGTGTTCACAATTGTTCTCATGAGGCCCTCAATGGCATAATCATGTTTCCTTTTATCATGACAACGGAGTGTATTTTCTCCTTTACTCTTTCATATATTTATACTTTCCTTTCATGAGGGAATGGAAGACATTCCCCTCAAGCTATCACTCAAAACGAAACTTTCATGATACTTCAGAATAGAGTCAACCATGCTTCCATGTTATTCATTCAATCTTGGCAATTGAAAGTCTTTCTTTACATTTCACTCATCCAGACAGTCATATCATTCCTTTAGTATACATATATTATTACATCCTACATGTGCATCATTTTCACATTTAATATCACTCATATCCATTTGATCTTAATATCAGTCTTCATATCAAGGAGCATCACAATGAATAAAACCTAGGCACTCAAACCTATACACACATAGGTAAACATTCATCATGAAAGCTCATTGCTTTCACCCTTTCCATGTCCTTCATGGACATATCAAACTTCCAAATTCTTCTCCCAAGGATCTTACTATCGTTCTCATGACAAGTTTTATAGAGATACTCAACATTAAACTTCCCCCTCGGTTGAGAACTTGCAAGCATTCACATAATATCCACTTGGCAGTTTAACAGACATAGTCATAACTATGTTTCTCTTTCTATACGATAACAACTAGAAAGAAAACACTCTTGCCTAAACTTCCATAAAAAAAAATATTTCCCAAATAATAAATATAGTCTGGGAAATTATAACCATGCCCCAGTTAACAAAACAACCAATCTAGCTTCCAACTGGTCTTGATCAACAAACCTGTCGATCGAGGAATACCTTTTCTAGATTCCCCTCACTATGATTCAAACCATATCTATATGGCTATCATCCACCACTGTATATCAATCTGACCCATTGGGCATCTAGAGGTTCCCCAACACTCCCTTTACCACATTTAGGATCAACATTTAATTAATCATTTTACCTTATTTATAATAAATCTTAATGTCTAATAACATTTGGACTATTTCCTTAAATCCCAAATACAATTTCGAAGTATGTTACTTACTAAGTATTCTAGTTCAGAACTCCAAAGTATCTTTAAGTCATGATCAATATTAACCATTACACCTAGAATTCTTCCTTATGTTCAACAACAGTAAGGGATAGAGGTCACTCTCCTCCTCCCACAAGAATTCTGGCATGCTAGTTTCCTATCCACCAAGCAAGGGAGGTTGTTGTTATTTCTCACTCAATCACTCTATATTTCTACAACTTTGTTTATCATCTTAATTAGAAAAACCCTACCCAACAATTCCTATACCCAGAATTTTTTTTTTTTTTATCAGTTGCCTTCAAAACCCAAGAGCTGCGCATGCTCTCCCTTTTCAGAGAAAGGTCACCAGACTCCTTCCTATGATCGTGAGGGATTATACACATATACAAGGTTTAATCCTTTATTAAAGAAACAATTATTACTACTACGGATCCTTTCAATCCATTCACATCCAAGTCTTGTTATTAGTGCCCATAACCATAATCCCACTCCTATAGGATCGACTATCATTTCCCAAAGAAATGATATGATTCCTTTGCCAAAGACTAGCATGATTCAATCTCGTTGGGTAAAATCCCCACCGAATTTTAATCTACATCCTTCAATGAACTTGTGTAGATAACTTCCATATGACAGTGGTATTCTCAGCAGGCTCATGTTAGCTTAGCCTTTTGACTATTCTCCAGCCTATCCAGGTATGTGCCTGAATCATGCTCTGCTAGATAGGGTAGGGTAGTACGCCTTGTCCCTTAATTTTTTTCTAATAATATTTTTATGTGACTCATGCATGAGCCCAAGCAGGCCAAGTTTTGTTGCCATTCTCTGATACCAATTTGTAACACACCCGATCCCTAAATACCCTTTATAGGGATGGGGCATCAATTTTTTGCTCATTCAAATCATCTCAAAACATCTCGATGAGGTCTTCATCCTCTTCTACTCATTCGTAGCTTTCTAACGACTGTTATCGGCTCTAATCCGACCTTTGGTTTGCAAGATATAACCTCCTGAAGTTATCTAGGCATTATTAGTCGGGGTCTTCGACATTCAGCGTTGAACGCCCCTTTTCTTACTACAAGCATACTTCCCAAAGTCCCAAAATCTCTCCACGTGGCCTTGTCCATTCAACAATCGATGTTTGGTTTTCTATGTTGAACGTCGATATTCGATGATCGACGTTGACCATCCCTTTTTCATCATTCAGTGTTCGACGTTCATGTTGAACGTTTCGACGTTCAGCAATCGACAATCGTTGTTGAACGTCATTTTTTTGGCGCTCGACAATCAAAGATCGACGTTCAATTTCCCTTTTCTGACACTCAACAATCATCAATCGACGTTGAACATCACTTTTCCAGCATTCAACAATCGGCGATCAACGTTGAACGTTTCGATGTTCAAAAATCAACGATCGACATTGAACGTCCCTTTATGACACTACACCCCAAAGTCCTAAAACCTTTCCACGTGGCTTTGGCCACCTGGACCAAATAGGTAAGTGCCAGGGATAACACGTGGTAAGGGCCAAGGGTGACATGAGTCCTCATTGGGGGGTGACACATGTCACGTTCCAATAGGCATATAGGGTCTACGAAATGCACAAATGGAGGTGACACATGGCTCGTTGATCATGGTTCTAGGTCACCCTAGTGACATCATCCTACCATGTCACAACATAATGAAAGCCTTCCAACATCCCTCAGATCTCACGGTCAAGGTGCGTCCACGTAGATCCATGAATCTACAACTCACGTTAATTCCTAACTTCGGCATTCGAGATTTTTGCGATGCAAACTCCTGTTTGCTTCTAGAGTTGGTCAGCATCAGACTAACTACAACCCAAATATGAAGGTCAAGAAAAGTCCTGAAGTGTCCTCGGATCACTTCAAGCTTTGATCTTATCAACACACCACACTTCAAATCCCCCAGAGTGTCAAGTCTTCAGACTCAAGGATCTGGCGCCATGCGTCCCCTTCCTATCAATGGTTGTGATTTACTCTGTCATTCACGACTTCGAGAGTCTTCATGCCTTGAAGACTCTCGGCCAAGTTCTTCCAGAGTTCTAACTCTCCGAACTACCAGATCTAGCGACATGTGTCCTTAAAGATGGACGGTTGGGATGGACTACGACCTTTCGGGGCTCTAACGAAGTGCACATTCACCATTAGGTCAAAACCTCCTGGATATAATCGATCCATGGACACGCATCCTAGTTGATGGATGAATAAGAGGGGTTATCAATGAAGTCCCTAGATCGACAATCGAGGAGGATATCGAAGGATCTGAAAATCAACAATCCATGTTACTTCGTAAATTTGACATTCAGTAGTTTTGGAGATGCAACACCTTTGTTCTTCTTGAAGTGGTCAACGTCAAACTGACCTTGGCATAGATCTAATGGTCAGGGAAATTCCTGACTGTCCTTAGATCTACGGCCTGCGTCGCTTCATGACCAGTAAGGGGATCGAGGTGTAACATCGGGACAAGTCCCACGACAACGAGTAAATGACCCCCATTTGTCGGTCCACTGCAAGCCACCGACTAGACAATTCATCTTCTATGCAATTTGGTCTTTGCAATACTTAACTCCCTGGGGCTCCAGACTCCCAGACTCCTGAACACTTATCTCACTCATAATTTAATCCAAGTTTCCTAGGCCTTATTTATATGGATCTTTTTCAAGCCCCAAAGGCTACAGTCATACCTCTTGGCCACGATTTGGTTAAGGTCACAACACCTCGGAGCTACAAACTCCTGGATTTCCAAAGCCAGAAAGTCTTAGCTCCTTTCAGCTAGCGCAAGGTTCCCAGACCTTGGTCATATGGACCATCTAATGAGTCTCAGGATGTAAGCTCTACTCTTAGTCGAGATTTGGTTAATGTCGTGGGAATGATCCTGTGGTATCTTAAGCTAATGGTTTGAAAGAAGTTCCCTCCACTCACAAACCTTAGGTTCTAACACAAGGAAAAGCACCATCGAAGGATCAACAGGACTGTATCAGTCCCGTGGAGTCTTCCTTGACTCTAGTACTTTGAATTTGATTACTGGGAATAATACCTTGAGGATTTCCCAACAATCCTACAGGCCACACTAGTCATCTTATAACCATTCAAAGGAAACAACTTACAAAAGAAAATTAAGCATTTTCTTTACGAATCAAACACTACAAATATTAGTCACAGACATAGACATTTGATCATTCATTTCAATTCAAGTGTGCAGGGTAAACAAAATACTTATCTATTACAATTTGAAGCCAACCAACTTACTGTGGGTGTTCATCTTTTGACCCAAAGATAGGCTCAGAGGCATTCATTCTCAATGCTTTGGCTAGCCCCATGCCAAGCCATGATATCACCATGGAAATTTATACTATTTCTCAAAGATCCTCTCTTTTTCATAGAAACCTACGAGGTTTATTAGATGCTTCCTCAACATCAAACTCATGGAATTTATCTTTCCTTCTGCATATCCAGGTCGTACATTCCCCTCTGTGCATGTGCTCTTGTCTGGTGTCTCTCCTGATCTTTGTAGAGCCTCACACGCACACCTCCTTCTCCACTGTATGTCGGTATGTTCTCCCCCCTTTCATGCCTTTCCTAGGATGGTTCTTGACCAATCATGTTCCTTCTGTCAGAAGGAAACTTGGGTCATCCTGGGTCTGCAAGACTCTATGGTACTTCGAGCTGAAAAACTCTTGTCTCCTTAGCCAACCATTCTTCCATTCATGGGGGTGGTTGATTATCCAACCACTAGTCCTTCCTTCATTAACTTATTCCTCTCCTTGGGACCTGGATGAGGCTTATTATCTCAGAAAAGGGAATTAGGGTCATTTGAACTAATGAACTCTCTCCACAATTTCCTTATTCTTTCCTCTAGTGATATCATAGACAATACTTCAAGGCTTTACCCCCAGAGTCAGTCATTTGCAATATAAATAATACATTTACATTGTTCCCATGCCATAGCATGGTGATATTAATTAATGATTAATTACAAGTTGGGGGAAACATTGGTATTACAAATAGGTACTTTGTTTTCAAGAAATTCTACTAATTCCCATGTGTGATTTCTCATAAGAGAGTCATATTCTTCATTCATAGAATTTATCCACTCTTCATGTTCTTTAGCTTGGTCATAACTTACAAGTTCTACAACATTCATTACATGTGACATCGATGAATAATATTTAAACCTTATAGGTGGTTGATTTTGTCATGATGACCTCCTTGGTCCTTCACTACTTTCATCTCTTCTCCTTCTCTGTGGTGACTCTTCTCCACTTGACGTATCATGACTGCTTAAAGTGTCCATACTATTTTCATTCCATTCTTGAACCTGTACCTATTCTTGTTCTTGTTTAACCATTGCATATATTTTGATACGATCATTATTATCATTAGAAATATGCCAAGCATCAACATCATTCATTGTATCACCTCTATTTGCATTCTCATGAAACACCACTTCTCTACTTGTAAACAATTTATGTGTACTGGGATCAAACAATTTGTATGTTTTTTTATCAGTACAATTCCCAATAAAAAAACACTTGATTGATTTTGCATCAAGTTTTATTCTCTCATCCTTAGGAATATGTGCAAAGACAGTGGATCCAAACACTCTTAAGTGATTGACATCAGGTTTATAACCATGAAAAACCTCAAAAGGAGTTTTAAAATCTAATTTTTTAGTTGGACTTCGATTCTTTAAATAATCAACAGTATTAATGGCTTCTTCCCAAAAACCATTAGAAATGTTTTTACCTTGAAGCGTACTGTAAGCACACTCCACCAGTTTCTTGTTCCTTCTCTCAGTGACACCATTTTGTTGAGGTGTATGAGGTACTGTAAATTGTTGTTGGATCCCATTAAATTTACAATAACATTTAAATTCTCTTGATGTATATTCACCACCCTGATCAGATTCTAGAATTTTAATACATTTTCCTGACTTTTTTTCATTCATAGTTTTGAATTATTTAAAATACTCAAATACATCACTTTTCCTTCTTATGAAATAGACCCAAGTATTTCTAGATCTATCATCAACAAAAATAATAAAGAATGAAGCACCACCAAGTGACCTAGTTTGCATAGATCCGAATACATCGGTATGAATTAATTCAATTATATTAGTTTGTCTTTTCTTTGTATGTATGAGAAAATCCTCTCTATGTTGCTTACCAAGTGCACATGCTTCACATTGGAAATGATCATTCTTATTTACAGGAAGACCTTATACCATTTTTTTTCTTTTCAATAACATCAAATCGTTGTAATTGAGGTGCCCATACCTATGGTGCCATAACTCTTATGTTTACATTGTTGTGGATGCCAATGCAACATGATGGTTCATTTTCACATCTAACTTATACAATCCACCAACTCCGGTACCTGTGGAAACAAACCTGTAGTGATCCTAGACATCTTTTACAACAAACCTCAACTTACCAAATTCCACTTTTAAATTATTATCGATGATAGTTGAAAAGGATATTAAATTCTTTTTAATACTACGAACATACATCACACCATGAATATGTCTCAATTGTCCATTAGGTAAGTTCTCACTTATTACTCCATAGCCTTGAACCTTATGTGATCTGTTATCTCCTAAATAAATGTGTGTGCCATCAATGTTCTCATAATATTCATCATACCATTATTTATGACAGGACATATGGGTTGATGCACCAGAATCTATGAACCATGCATTCTCATTATCAATTTCAGCAAACAATGCAACTTCAGAAATAAACAACTTAAGATTTTTAAATCCATCATTGATTGAAGTGTCTTTATGCACGAAAATTTCATTATTCCTTTTATATCTTTGATTGGACTCATGTTTCTTTCTTCTATAACAATCTTTAGAAATATTCTTGTGTTTGCCACAATATTCACATTCAATATTTCTCTTAACATAAGAATCAGGATGTGCCATACCTTTATGCTTTGCTTGAAACTTGCCTTTGTTCTTGTCCCACGGTTTATTTATGTATTATCTTTTACCTCTTGCAATCAATGCCAAATATGAGCCACTTGAGTCCAAATCATAATTCTCCATTCTCCCTTCCTCTTGAAGAAGAATTCTAACCAATTCATTAAAAGTAGGGGGTGTTGGTCTAGCAGAGAGTGTTGAAATAAAGACTTTATAATCTTGCACTAAACCTTTCAAAGTGACATTCACTAAATCACAACTGGAAACCTTTTCACCAATATCACCCAACTTATCACTTAAATCTTTAATTCGGGATACAAAATTACTTATGCTTTCATTGGCTTCCATTTTGATAGATAAAATTTTAGTTTTTAGAAATAAGATCTAGTTTGCATTAGAAGTTTCATACAAACCTTTGAGAACGTCCCATGTTTCTTTGGAAGCCTTACTGTCTCTTATATGAGGAATGATGTTGTCCTTTACGGAAATTCACAGCAACACTTTCGCCTTCATTTCCCGTTTTTCCCAATTTGGAATTGAGACAGCAGTTGTGGGCTTGGGCTCATCTCCTTTTACAATCATCCACAGATTATATGCTTCAAGCACCGTTATCAACTTAAATTTCCAGTTAACATATTTTTCGCCATCAAGTTTGGTGGATTCATTTAGATAAGAATCAGTGAGAGGATTTGACATCTTCCACCACAAATAATTCAACAAGCTCAACAAAAGAAACTTAATGGAAATACCTTTTACATCTGGACAAAGATCTTCAATTATCTCTTCCAGAAATTATTGTTGATCTCCTTCAACAAAGGATGTTTATGGAGGTAGCCCTTCACACAGGTCGTAGCTCAAGTCTCTATGCAGGTCGCGCAGTTCGCAATACACACTTCAGTGTCCAGCAATGATTTTCTCATGTCCTCTCTGGACACAGGCATCCCTCTCTTCACGCGTGGTTTGGCAGTCTCGAGCAGCAACATACACTCTACAACATAATGGATTTGTCCTCATTGCACAATGATTACACCAGATCGTTGCTCCACGCACCATATTGCTTAACACATATGCATATCTACCTCTTAGAATACTCCACGCATCAATGAGAACTCGAACCAAAAATCCATGCTCTATTGACAAAACAATTGCAGGAAGAACTCTCCACGCTCACGTTGACAAGCCAAACTAATTGAACAACAACTCGCAAGTGGAGAAGAAACTCACCCAAAAAATCTTCTCTAATGTCTCACGCACTGCCATGCATGACAGGTCACACGCCCATTCTTCCAGGCTCTGATACCAAATTAAAACGCAAAATTATGATCAAGAGGATCACACACTTCAAATGAGATAGTGCTCACAAATCAAACATAATTCACCAGGAGAATTTCATTACAATTATAGCTTGAAAGCTCAACAATAGGATTAGATCAAACTGCTAAGATTGTGGATCTCAAACCACTTACAAACTAAATTTAAACTCTCGTAAAACAAACTTACAAACAAAGCTTTAACAACATTCTAAATTCACGATTATTCTAGAAGTTTCGAAAAACAAGTACTTTTAAAAAAAATTATTTTTATTTTTAGAAGAGTTGTGAAAAGGTACTTCGTCTCCAAAAACTTTAACTCTAAGATCACAAATTTTAAAAACTATGTTAATGACATAAATTAGAAAAAAATTATAAACTAGCATTTTTTTTAAAATGACATGGCAACCAGTATTAGGGTAGGGTAATTTAAAGTTTCAAAATCTCCATGTTATGAGACTTAGATGTTTGTATAAGTATTTAAGTTGATTGTTGACATGACATGAGTTCTATCTTCAAATTTAGGGGAGGTGTGGAAAGGTAGGTCCTCTCCTACTTCCATCCAAAAAAATTATATCTAAGTTAAACAAAATTTAAAAACTAGATTTAAATTTAAATCTAAGTCTTTAAATAAATGACATGGGAGCAATTCACAAGATGTGATATAAAAACCATTATCATTGTTTAATTTTATTTTATTTAAAAGTAAAGGACATAGTTTATACAAGATATGATTTATAAATTATTATTGATTTAATTATATATATATATATATATATATATATATACATATATATATATATATATATATATATATATATAAAAGTTGTTTAAATGTTTTAGATTTTAGATTTTTTTGGGATATTTTTTTATTCATTTTTTTCAAAATTTAGTTAAGAATTGTTGAATGAATTTGAGTTGTTGAGTCTATACAATTTGAGTGTTTTCAAGGTTTTTCAAGGCATTGAATCCATTTGAGCATTCAAAATACATTTTAAATAAAAGAAAATTGTGATTTCAACAACAATTGTCTAACTAAATTCAATGATAATTGTCAAAATTAACATAAAATATTTAAACCACACCATAAAATAATATAACTACAACCACCATCTTCCATTCAAAAACTTAATTCTATACACAATATGCTCACATGTACTTTGGATTTTGAGTCACTTCAATCAAAGTGTTTGAAATTCAATTTCAGAAGATGTTCAGTTAAATTGTCACACCAATCTTGGTGCTTGTTTCATGCCATATAAGGATTTGATGAGTTTACATACTTTTTGTTCTTGTCCCTTCACAACAAAACCTTCTAGCTGAAACATGAAGACATTCTCTTTCAAGTCTTCAATCAAGAAAGAAGGCTTCACATCCATTTGATGAACGTTCCAACCATTTTGTGCTACCAAGAAAAATAGAGTACAAATGGTAGCCCATTTTTCTATGGGGGGGAAAGTATCCCCATAATCAATACCTTCTTTCTTTGCAAATCCTTTTTCGACAAGCCTCTCTTTGTGCTTGTCAATTGAGCCATTTGATTTGTACTTGTTCTTAAATACCCACTTGCATCCAATTGGTTTGGTTCTGAATGAAAGGTCCACCAACTTCCATGTCCCATCTTTTATGAGAGCATCATACTCCTTCTGCATGGCTTATTTCCACTCATCATGAGAATCAACGTCTTCAAAGGAATTTGGTTCAAAGTTAGTAGATAAATTCAATTCGCAATCATATCATTTGCATCACCTAAAATTGAAGTATCTACATCACCTCTATCTTGTTGGGTTGAATTTTCGATTTATGTCTTTCCGACCTCATTCGGATGAAAACTTTCAATTGTCTTTATGAGCCACTTTAGTGGAACTTTTTGAGATGATCCAATTTTCTCAACTGATTGAGATGGTGTTGAATTATCATCAAGGTGCAACCTTTCAATCTTCTCAATCACATCATCCAAATCAACTTCGGGGTCTGATGAAGTGGTTGGAACTTCTTCATGAGGGGGAGATGGTGCTTCAAAAATAAATTCCATTTATTAATTCAAGATAGGGATCCCTCCTTCAAGATGTGGAATCTCATCATCAAATTCATGATATGTCTTTACATGAGTGAATCTATCCAAATGATCAAGCTATTGTTCAATAGTCTTATCATTCTAGGAGGATTCAAGAAAACTTACATCTCTAGAAAGAATGAATTCATTTTTTACCTCCTTGTAAAGATGATATGCCTTGGTGGTATTTGAGTACCCCAAGAAGATGCACTTTAGACTCCTTGCATCAAGATTGTTTCTTTTCTCCTTAGGAATTAAGGCATAGCAGATGGAACCAAAGACCTTGATATGCCTCATCAAAGGAATGCGACCGTACCACATTTTGTAAGGACTCTTATGTCCATGAGCATGAGATGGGAACCTATTTTTCAAATAAACTGCACATAGAACCACATCAACACACAACATTCATTTCACATTTTTGAAAAACATCATGGAATGAACCATATTTAAGAGAGTTATGTTCATTGTTTCGGCTACACCATTTTGTTGAGGATTGTATGAAACGATGTTTTGATGCTTGATCCCATGTTGGTGAATATAGTTTCAAATTCATTAGGTGTATATTCTCTTCCACTATCATTACAAAAAGAGCCAATACAATACTAGGCTTCAATTTGGATCCATACATGAAATTTTTTTTAAAGTTTCAAAAACCTATGATCTATCTTTCAACAAGTACACTGAACACATCATGGTGTAATCATCAATAAAAGTTATGATATCTCTTTTCCCATTAGAATATGGAACATACATGGGGCCACACAAATCAGAATGCATCAATTATAGCTTTCTATGTGCTCTTGAAGTTGTGTTTTCCAAGGATACAAGCCTCACATTTCTTCAAATTCCTTGGAATGGTGCAAAAACCAAAAACACCATTCTTTTTCAATGAACAAAGTCTACCATAATTAATGGGTCCAAATATAGCATGTCATAAGAGACTAGATGGAAATATACCTTCATCGTGGTGAGAGAGGTATGCAGAATTATGTGCATGAGCGAATGTCCCTTTCAACTTCAGTAGTCTTCCATCCTCCACTCTGGTCATAACAACCATGTTGTCAGAAGATTTCCTTATTTCCACTTTTCCACCAAAGATATGAATAGAGTGGTCTTGTTATTTAATGTGCACACAAGATAGCATTACTTTGCAACTCATAAGATAAAGCACATCATGCAGAAGAAAATATGGGAGTCCGAGCAATTTAAGCCTGGTGGTGTCAATTCCCGAAGGTTTGAGATTTGATTTATCTACAAAATAAGCTATTACATCTACATTGTCATTGAAATCTTCATAGAAGTCTCTATGGAAGGTCAAGTGGCATGTTACACCTATGTCAAGCCTCCATGTATCTCTCCAAGAAGTAAATGAAGTGTTAAACAAATCTTCAATTACTATGATATTGCAATGGACAATAATATAATTCAAATAGATTCATATGTTTTACCTTTTGTCAAGTTTGATTCTTTGTCTTCTTCTTGTTATTTCTTGTCTTTGATCTTCTCCAATTAGATTATGCATGCCTTTGCCTTATGTCCATTCTTCCCACAACGAACACATTGAAGAGAATATTTCTCATGGGGATTATGTGTACTGCCCCTACCTCTGAAGTTCTTCTTTCTTCATCCTCTCTTACTATCTCCATGTTGTCCATCAAAGGAAGTTCTTCCAGAACCAAATGAATGATTACTTGAAGCCCCAAAAGGTACTAGAAACCCCAAAACCAGGCGCACTTGATTTCTTAGGATTGCACTAGAGACCTTGTTCAAAGGCCTTATGAGCTATATTCAATGACTCAACCAAGGCGCATTATAATCTTCCTTTTTGATTCCAAAAAACAATATCCTTTTCATGAATTTCCACTACTGGAAGATAGAACTACACGACTTTTTCATAGTACATGTAGCCTTGTTGGGAAAACAAATTATGCAAATTCTTCAATGTTAAGAGCTTCAGTTGAAGCATATTACCATTTCTTTCATTATGATATAACTCTTCACTTTCTATGAGAGGGTCATGTATAATATCCTTGAACAAATTTTGAGCTCTCAAATATTCTCCAACTTGCAAGTGTAAAAGAGCTTATTGATATGTACATGTAAAATGAAATCCTAAGCTTCTTGTATTGGTGTCAAAGGCTCCCATTGGCTCCTTGACTACATGTCATTGATGGTAGAAATCGAAAAAATATTCCCTTGTATTTTACAACCATGATGCTAGCATGGAGCGTGATAGAATTTGGAAGGTTAATGCGTGATGAGTTGAAAAACTCTAAGAGTTTAATTCATTGGGCTATAGATTATTTCCTCAAAACAATGACTTATATTGACACTTTATATGTTCAGGTCGGTGAACCCTTTGCATATCACGATTGCTTTGAGAGACCATAGGACATGGACACACCCAGAATAGTTTACAATATTACCAAAGATAATCTGGGCCCAGAGGTTACTGCAGATAAGACAAGCTAGGCAATCGGTTATTCGAATCCTTCACAGCTCGACTATTGTAAAATATATTGAGGGAAGAATACGATCAATATGACCATTTAGTACCCATGTCTATATCCGACGAAGGGACTTCACCGTCGTGAAAAATTATAGGCTTGGGAGGCCAAAAGAGGAATTGTATTAACATGAGACATTTATAAATACAATACAAAGTGACATTTGGTTTCATCTTTGAATAAGTTTGAATTACTCTAAGTATTCACCTAAACCTCTTCATATTTCTACTAAATACTATTTACAAAATACCATAATCACTAAGATCAATTATCCAACAATCACAATCCAAAAATAGCTCACATGTGAAATGAGATGTGATTAATAGTATCAAAACAACCAAGTTGTTTTCACTATCAAAGCCCTAGATTATTTATAGTAGCAAAACCATTGTGCTAGGAAACGAAATATTGGAAAAAAAAACTTAAAATTTTCCATTTACACAATGGAATCTGATAAAAAACATTATTAATCCCACAAATACAACACAAAACTCAGGGGAAAAAAAAGTTGAAAAACACAAAATAAAATCCCATGACCTTTATTACTCACACAAAATCCCATATTTACAACCTCTGAACACATGATTCCCATAACGTGTATCTACTCACGTAGAGTTCCATCTCTAAAATATTTAAGTATAAGATCAAATCTCATGGCCTTTTAGTTACTGGCATAAAATTGCACTCAAAATAACTTACAAAATGTGCAACAAATGTCAAAACCCCTGAAGTAAAAGCTAACCAACTAGTGATAAGTTGTGTAGAATGTGTGTGAACTCAAAATCACTAGCTGTAAATTTCTTTGAAGGCTCACTGCTTGGAATCTTGGCATTGGGCTTGGAAATCTCGACCTTCTTACTGGGATCTCCCCTCACAACCTTGGGGCTTATTTCCCTTGTAAGAGAAGCCAAAAAGGAATTGCATACATTAAAAAAAGCAATTAATCTTTCAAAGAAAACAAATAAGGTTCCATTATTTGGCAAAGTCATTCTCTCATTTATGTTCAAGAACGTAGCATCACTGACAACGAAACACAAAATTTGATGGATTGTGGCTACTGCTTCTGCCTTTATTGCTCGGACAACTGAGAAACAAACCCCCACTAAGTTCCTTTAATGGGAGACATGGGCACAAATCCTTCTGCTATAGCTAATGGAGCTTTCCCAAAGTCTAGACCGTCACAAGCAAAGAGTTGTCGTTGAGACAGATGCCATTCTACTTCTTTTGCGTCTAGTTTCTTGCCAAATTGTTATCAACCAAACTCTGGTTGGAGAAAGTAAAATATGCATTATCGTCCATATTTTACTACAAAACATTTCAGCCATATGAGCACAATAATCCTCAAAGAGAGTAATCTGGGGAAGAAAAAAAACAAGCATTCAAACTTGCAAGTTAATGCTAATTGAAAATGACTTTGAGTGAATCGAATCTTAGACGTCCAATCCTGATTAACAAAAGAGAGCTTCAAGGTGGCACAAATAAGTTATTGCATTACTGAATACTTACAATACATTGCGACTCAATATATATAGATTCCATAGGTTGTTATGATATCTAACTTATTCCAATCATAGAAGGAGATTATAAAGAATTTTACAAAGATTTGTCACTTGCACACATTACTTGGGAAACCATAACAATGAACCTATTTCATGACTATTACAATCAATATTAATTACCCTGACCCCATTTGTTTTGGTGACCTCTTATGAGCCTAGAATGAAACCCCATGTGATCATTCATCCCATAACTTTCATGCATCACACACTTTCACACTACAAGAAATATGAATCAGTCACCATTTCATCTCAATGGTCTCTTTCAAAATTATCTTTATGATGTGAATTCATCTATTTGTCATTTTCACAGTGGCATAAGTATGAATCAACTACCAAAAAAAATCCATCCTCATCTGATGGTGGTCATTTTGTAACTTTCCTTGTGTCTACATGAATTGTAGAGGCCTATGATCAGTTTGGATGATCGTTTCTTCATAATATAATGCTTCCATTGTCAACATGGTTGCAGAATGGACTACATCTCTTTGTCATAGGTGGGATATCTATGAACAACATCAGATAGTGTTTCACTATGATAGGTCACTAGATGTCCCTACTGAGTGAGGAATGCACCAATAGCATAGTCAACGACATATGTCTCAATATCAAATGGTTTTTGTAGGTATAACAATGTGAGGACTGGTGGAGAGTAGAGGCAATGTCTTAGATCCTGTAATGCTTTCTACTATGAGTCGAACTAGGAAAACTTGGATTTAGATCCACCATTGGTCACTTGACTTAAGGTCCAAGCGATATGAGAGAATGCCAACACAAACCTACAATATAAGTTGGTGAGGCCCAGGAAATTGTGGAGCTCTATCATAGTCTTCGGGGCTAGCCAATTGCGAATGACTTGGATCTTGTTGGGTCCACATCCACCCCATGTTCATCTATTATGTATTCCAAGTATTGAATTTTCTTCATGTCGAACGAGCATTTCTCCATATTGGCATATAGATTGTGTTGTCACAGGTTGCTCAAGACATATTGGATGTGTTGCAAATGTTCTTCTCAGGTCTGGTTGAATATGAGGATGTCATACAAATATACAACCAAAACATTTTTTGTGAATGGTCGCTAGATATCATCCATCATCCCCATGAATGTCGCTAGAGAATTATTCAAGCCAAAAGGCATGACAAACCATTCAAAAATGTCTTCTTTAGATTTGAAGGTTGTTTTCCATACATCGGTTTGTTCTATTGGAACTTGGTTGTATCCAGACTTCAAATCAATCTTACTAAAGAACTTGGCATCCTTAGACTGATCGAGAAGATTGTCAATCTAGGGTATCGGGTATCAATTCTTGATAATGATCTTGTTTAAGGATTTATAATAAATACAAATTCATAATGTCCCATCCTTCTTATGTACCAACACAATTGGTCTCCCACAAGGAAAGGAGCTCAGTCAAATGCGGTCCTTGCGGATGAGCTCATGAATCTGACTCTTTATTTCCACATTATCTAGAAGGGAGTGCCTATATATTGGACCAATGGGTAAGGGCACACCAGGAATCAAGTCAATAGAATATTTTACTTGATAATGTAGATGCACCCATGTAGGTGAAGTGAAGATATATCTATATTACACTACAACCTTTTCCACTTGCTTATGTTGTGTAGAGAGATACTATGTAGAGGTTGTGGAAATCACAGTGGCCTTTCATTCACCTTATGATTGAACCTTGAAGAGGACAAACGTTTTAGTCTAATAGATTACCTTCTGGCACTGTTTTTCCAAGATCAATGAAATTGCAGTAGTTGAAATTACCTCTGGTACCCTGTAGGGATGACCTCCCACATTAACAATGACACTATGGTGTTGAGACTCATAAACAACATGACACTTCCATATATAATGTTTTCCTAAAAGAACATCACAAACTTCGAGTGGGGAAACATCACAAAGTACCTCATCTTTGAAGGGATTGATGCCATAGGACAAGCGACACTACTGGCTAATGCGAAGGTCTTTTCCCTATCTCAACCAACTGATGGTGTATGCGTTAAGTACCAAAGACTTGAATAAAAAAACAACACAATAGATCCAAGAAAAATATAGAAGAACTCCCACTTTATTATTATGAAAACTCTTGAGGTAGGGAAACACCATATAATAGATCCTATTATGGAAGGGATCCACTACTAATCACTTGCATCTTTGAGGGGGCAACCTCCTATTGAGCTACTCCTACAAATACAATACTTTTTTACTTCCCCATTACATTGCTTGAACCCATTTATATAGTTCTACCAAACACCTAAGAACATTATAGAGGAGGAACCTTCTAGAATCAATTCCTTCTATTAAGTATTCTTACATTTATTTCATTCACACTATGCCTTATTCATTAAAAGTGACCTTTATACATAACAATACTTATCTACTATACCTCCCTAGGTACCCCATATTATTCCCTCTAGCTACATTATATTCCATCCCCCTTATGAAAGTGTTGTCCTCAACACTTGTTATGAGGGTGTACAACCATATACCAGGATCCATGGATAAGTGTGGACCATAATGCTGAAGTAGGATGGAGAACTAGGGTACCATGTAGGAGTGAAAGACACCATGTTGAAGTAGAAAAACCACCACAGTAAACCTAGGTACCATGTCTAGGTGCTCATGTGAAATCCACACTAAAAATGTTGGAACTCAATAGCCAACTGAAAATTATTCTCCGAATATCGACTCTAGTCATGTGGATCCAAATATGTAGAGCCAACCAAAACATCATCCATGAGTACTAGATATTATAAAAATTGAATACGATTATGCATATAAGTCTCTTGTCTTCTCTCCGGGATGTGCTCTATAGAAGGTGGAGTAGAGTCATCAAATAGAATATCAGAAAACAATTCATCCCATAAATTACAACTATCCATATACCAAGAACCACATTCAAGCTTCCAATAAGACCAAGCATATGTTTCTTGATTATATTCTTCTATGACACAATGGTCAATGATCTTCATCTTATAACTCTCCATATACCAATCATCGCAATCAAATGATAAATTATACTAGGCATATCTTTCTTGATCATATTCTATCTTGGTGTAAATCTTGACGATCTCTAGATTAAACTTCTCCTATGTTTTGGCTATGGTCTCTTGAGTCTTTTGACAATTGTTCTGGATGTATTTCCAGAAGGGTCCAAAATCTCAGCGCATATCTTGGAAAAAAATTTCTAGGCCCATGAGAATTTGAGACCGGATATATATTGGAAGAAATACATACAATATACCAAAAAAAATATCTTAAAATCCTTGATCTAATGGCACCGATCCAGTAGCAATCTGAGAATCATGTCAAAAGATATGAGCTCTGCAATCCCGTCACTGTCACGAAAACCCCTAAATATCGTTGATTTTAAATCAACAATATATTCGCTTCCGGAGCTTTGATTCATACATTTTTTTTTTAAATGAGGTAATTTTTTAGGAGGAACTTAGATCTGCAATTTTTTTGGAAAAAATTGGCACCAATTGCTACAAAAATCAACAAAATTGCACAATTGTCCACGGAAAAACCCTGAAAATTTTATAGACTTTAAAATGATGATAACTTCAATTCTCGGACTCTATTTCAAATGATTTTTTTTTTAAATTATTTGTTTTTCAAATAGGAACTCAAATATATAGCCATTTTCTATAAATTTTTCATATAAATCTATAGGAATTGTCCAAAGTGTCGCGGCCCTCTTTTTTTTTCTTTTGGAAAAAAATCTGCAAAATAGAAAAAAAATCCCTTTTTTGTGGCCGAAGAAAGTGCTTTGATGCCACTTGTTAAGTTATTTAGATATGAATATAGAAACAACACAATAGATCCAAGAATAATATAGAAAACTCACACTTTATTATTATAGGTACAATAGATCCTATTACGGAAGCAATCCACTTCTGATCACTTGCCTCTTCGAGGGGGGAACCTCCTAATGAGATACATGCTCCAAATACAGTACTTATCAAATTTCTCATTACATTGCTTGAGCCCCTTTATATAGTGGTACAAATTACCTAAGAACATTCTAGAAGAGGAACCTTCTAGAAGCGAAACCTTCTAGTAAGTCCTCTTACATTTATTGCATTCACACTAGGCCTTGTTTGTTAAAAGTGGCCTTTATACATAACAATACTTATATACTATTATTCTCATTGGGTACCTCCCTAAGTACACCATGTCATTCGCCCTAGATACACTATAGTATGGTTGAGGGTTTGGTATTATCGATAACTTCAGTCTCTTGACAACCTCAATTGAGATCAAGTTATTTTGTCTCTCGCTGTCGACAACGAAATGTAGTGGGGTCCCCTTCACCCACATATGTGAATGGAAGAGGCACTCCCTCTCCTAAAGCTCCTCTGACTCATCTAGTTGGATATTTGTAATTGCGATGATAACACTGAGTTCTACATCGATGATCCATTTTCCTTGTTTTGAGTCAGGGTCTGACTCCTTTTCTTTAAGCTCAACCAATAGTTACTGTTTCTAGAAACATTAACTTGTGTTGTGCCAGGGGATTTTGTGGAAATCACACCACTTTCCATTGTCCTTATTTGTCTTCCCATTACCCTTCTTTGCTTGCATCTTGGATTGGTTGTCTTGAGGTTGGATTTCCTTGCTCGACCCCTTGTTCTGTGAGTTTGGCCTGCATTTATCATACTTTTGTTGTTACAGATTTGTAGACCCAAAATCCCTCTTATTCTTTTACTTAAATTTATGTTCAATTTTGGCAGCATATCAATAAGCAAATCCTACTGAGGAAATGTCCAAAAAATCCATCTTTGTTTGGATATACTTGTGTATTCCAGTGCGGTACTTCAAAATCAAGTGTCGCTCAAAGTATCTGATACCCATCTTTGAGTAAAAGGTATGGAAGGTGTTGGTGTAATCCAGCACCATTTGGCCTCTCTCATGATGTAGATTCGTCCATCTTTTGTACTAGTCATCATAGTTTCCAACAAGGTAGAATTAATTTTTGAGGGAATCAACAAAGGCCACTCAAGTGGGTCCTCTCCTGAATGTCATATACTCATATTCACTGTGTCTCTCCTAGTAATTTTCCCACCAATATTTGACATGGGGAAGGGATTTAAGGAGCACGAATGTGATCTTTTCAGTATCGGAAAATTTTTGAATAGATTAATAACCTTCTAACATATTTAACCATTTCTTCAAAGCATTTGCACCTATATATCCTTCAAATAAAGGGATATCAAAGTTAACTTGTACCTTGAAGGGTGTCACACCTCAGAAATGGATTCCTTTTGAAGTTTCCTCATCCACCGTCAACAGTCGTCGAAGGATTTGGGAGAAGTTGTCCATCATCTAGTTCCTATGTCTTGCAAGGGATTCCTCGAGACACATATTGAAAGGATATCCTACTCTGTCATCTCTCTTTTCTTCCACCATGGGAGGTTGTTTGGGTTGGCGAGAGTTGTCGTCCCCAAGTGAAACTATCTCGAGACCCAACTCTCTACAACCTAACCTCGTTGGGAACATGCACTAAGAAATAACAAAGAGCAGATTGTTATGATTCCACTGATATAGATTATATTGAGAACGAAATGGAACAAAAACAAAAATATAGAGAGTACAAGAATACTGTGAAACCCAAATTCTGTTAATGAATAAAATAGTAGAATATTGTAGAACAAAAACTAGCTAGAATGGTGGTAGCTTATCTCTGTAGAGAAAGAGATGCCAACTACACTCATTCGCAAAAATATGATTACAATGACGTTGAAAGGGGCCTTTTATCATGAGTCCTAAAATACAAAGCGGAAAAAACCCGAAACATCAAAACCCTAACCCTGGAAGATGAAACACCAAAAGTATTGTGGGCCCTGAGGCAATTTGTTGATACGTCAACTTTCCCGAGGTGAAACATTTTCATATAATCTTCATTTGGGGTGCACGATAGCTTGTTGGAAAGAAATTTCCGAGGATTGCAACTTTTGGTTGGGACCAAGGAATTCCATGGAAATCCTTGGCCCCTTGAATGTCCAAAAACATTGTTTAGGGCCTCAAAACAACCCCGAAAATTTGGAACCCAAAAACCTGTAGGAAAATTTCCAAGAAGATAAGGAATCGTTGAGTCAGTGAAAGAGGTGGGTGTTCGTTGATATCCACTTGGATCAACCCATTTTAAAAATAATCAACCCCATCAATATCGAGGAAATGGTTGCATGCCTTGCATATGGGATTCTTCCTTGGACTACATCTGATATTATATTGAAACTTATCAAATATGACATCATCCTTGCAACTACAATTCCCTCCTAAGCTACAAATTCCAAGGGATCCACGGATATTAGGAACCTTGTATACATCCTGAAAGTATATTTTCAACATGTCTCAATCAAATGCCAATCGAATCTCTGCTTGAACATATGTTCTCACATTCCCATCTTGTCCAATTTAAAAAAATGAAATAAATCCATCCTATGATGAGCACCGATGACAATCTATCTCAGTTTGAGTGCTTGAACCTATGTTTCTTGCATGCATTCAATGCTTATGTTGAAAAATTTCTCTAGATTTATGCTTTCACCTTTCAACCCATAACACAAGATCATGTTATTGTAGGCATAATGCAAGGTGGAGCTAAGATAACTTAATGAGTCAATGCCCAATAGATTGTATGTCCATACCCCAAAAGGAAGAGACAATGGAAAGTTTGTGTAGAGATCAATGCCCCCTAATTCCATTCTCAACATGTATGGGTCTTCGATAATTCAATCACGGATTTTCTTGAGATCAGAACTTTACATGAACCTAGATACCCTACTTGAACATTTGTAATAGTTGAGCAATCAAAACTTGCCCAAATTGTCACATTTTTAGTGTCTTGCAACATGAGATTGTCTAAATCCATGACTTTTGAACAATTTATTTGACTAACATTAGCATACCATGCCAGAGACCCTTTTGTGTCTTGTAGAATTAATTTTGTTGAATCGAGTCCTAGATTTAAAAATGGCTTTCCTATGATGGGTCTATTTCTGTTGGCTACCCATATTATGGATTCATTAAATTTGACATAAACTACTACCATGCACTAAGTTTGGTTATATTACCTTTTCAAAGATATGGTGTATAAAGAGAAACCTTGGTCTCTCATGAAGAGGAATTTACCGATCAATTTAGATAAACATGTTAACAAATAAAAGTGTGTTGAAACAATTTGATTCTATTTAGAACTTGCAGAAACATAACATTGATCTATGATGCTATTTATGTGGTGTCAAGTTGTAGATACAAGGTGGACAAGAAGAGATGTGGTTACTTCAAACATGCACACCCAATTTCCATGCATTCTATATGATCCACATTGAAGGACATGTTCAACTAGGAGCTTGGACTCCAATGAGAAGGTAGTGGGGAGGAACCACATAAGGAAACTTGAGTTGAGGGAACATGCTAGGGTTCACTAGGAAGAGAATGGCCTCACATAGGACTACAAGAGTTACGCATGGCTTAGACTGATGGAGGACAATGCAGGTTATTTTCTTGTACCACTAATCAAGGAGGCCAAATCAAAACCTCAACATGGAAAACTCAAGAACATGCCAATTTTGTAATATATTTAGTATTATTGGTATAAATTAAAAACTTGATTGCATCGAGAGAAAGGGAGGTGTCAAAGGGTTATTGCTAAATTGGTAAAAGTAAGGTTCAAGTATTCCCAACCACATGTTTTCCCCTTGTGGACTACTTGTGCTATTGTTAGTGCTAGTGCTTATATTTCTAGATTACACGAAGTGCAAGTTCTAAGTGAATTTGGTCTACCACTCTAATTCATGAGTGATTAGAATGGTAGAATGATTAAAAACTTGATTGCATCGAGAGAAAGGAAGGTGTCAAAGGGTTATTTCTAGATTGGTAAAAGTAAGGTTCAAGTCTTCCCAACCACATGTTTTCCCCTTGTGGACTGCTTGCACTATAATTAGTGCTAGTTCTTATATTTCTAGATTACACAAAGTGCAAGTCCTGAGTGAATTTGGTCTACCATTAAATTGGTAACTTGTGAAATGCTTCTACCACATTGTAATATCTCACGTCAATAATTGTCATTTGCTAGTGCTAGTGTGCATGCTTGTTTTTAAAATTAAACTTAGGTGGAAGTCCTAGGCAACTTTAGTAGTATAAATACCACAACAACAACTACTTGCCAAAGAAATGCTCCAATAACTTATAATATATTTTTATAATATTGTAATACCTCACATTGAATACTTGGTATTATAATATATTTTTATAATATTGTAATACCTCACATTGAATACTTGGTATGCTAATATCGTAGCTTATGATATAATTTTATAATATTGTAATATCTCACATTGAATAGTTAGTATGCTAATATCAACCACATGCAAACTTGAATGTCTTTGGTATAATAGATACTTTGAATCTCTACTCTTTAAGCCAAAAGAAAATTAAAAAACACAAAAGCTAAAAAAAAAAATCTCCTACAACTCAATTTGATAAGATATGTAACATGTATTTTTGACATAGTTATAAACAAAAAAAAAATACCATATACTATCAAATTAATAATAATAAATGACATTCATTTAAATATTTTAATTTTGAAAAAAAATGATTTAATTCTAAATCCTATACATGCTTAATAAATAGAGTATAGAGTATTAAAAGGAATATATATTCTTAAAAAGTGAGGAAAGTGACCCTATGCGATTAAGAAACATAAGGTGAAAAATGGATCCGTGCTCTTAAAAAAGTTATGAAGCTGTATTGACTTTGGAATCTGTAGCTTTAAAGGTTCCCCGGATGAAAGGAAAAAGTCCTTTCAAATTGGGTTGGTTATGAATAAATCATTGGAATTGTTTGGTCGTCGTGGAGTCTAAACACCTTAGGTGCTTGCAAGTTACATCCATTCAATATGGATCATGGGAAAATGCACCGAGCCCAGATAGCTATTGCAAGTATCGGACTTATTGCAGTAAAGTTTGAGCTTCTAACATCTTTTTGAGACTTGAATAAAAAAGAAGAAGGGACATGATTAGATTGGTCCCTCAAAATGATGCAAAAATTATTGAAGGAATGGAATGACACTTTGAAATGGGAATATAATATAATATAATGTAAAATAATAATATAATATAATGATGAAAGAAGTATAAAATGAGGCCCATTTGACTTTATCTCCTATCATAGTGAGACACTGTCAGAAACTGTTCGTAAGTACCCTACTTACGAAAAATAAATGTACTTCATTGTGTAAGCATGCCGTCAGTGGAGACATTACATTCCTGGGAAGGAGACAGTCATCCACACTAATCATAAGCCACTACAGTTCATGCAGATGCAGGGAAAATTGCAGAATGACCACCATCAAAAGTGGTCCACATACTTGCAGCAATTCCACCTCAACATCAAGTATAAAACAGGAAGCACCAATCACATCATTGATTGCCTCAGCAGACCGCCAGTCGCGACACTCACCACAGTGCTAGACTCTTGTGGCCATGAGACATCTGGATGGCCCCAACTCCATGAGAGAGACCCTGACTTCGCCACCACCTACCAAATGTTGGGTGCAAACGCCGTTGTCGATAATTTCCATCTTCAGGATGGGTTGTTGTGTCGTTTGGGCCATATCTGTGTTCCATCAAGTGAGCGAATGAAGCTGATATGGGAATCCCACTACAGTTGGGTGGCAAGACACTTCAGCATTAAAAAGACAGTGGCGATGCTACAAAAACATTTCTACTGGCCGAAGCTTCGACCGGAGGTTAGTAAGTATATCAGGTCCTGCACTGCCTACGCTATTGCCAAACTGACCACTAAGAAACAGGGCTTGTACACCCCTCTTCCTACTCTTGACAGGCCATAGGAATCCATCTCAATGGACTACATGTCGGGCCTCCAGTCCACCAAGCGGGGAAATGACTGTGTTTTTGTGGTTGTTGATCGCTTTTCTAAGATGGCGATTATGGTTGCCTGCAAGAAGAGAATCACAGCAGAGGCCACTGCCAAGCTCTTCTTTGAACGAGTTTGGGTACATTTTTGAATCCCACAAACCATTGTCTCAGATCGGGATAGTCGATTTCTCAGCACATTCTGGTCAAGCCTCTAGTTACTGCTGGACACCAAGCTCACCAAATCCATGACCTTCCACCCCTAGACAGATGGCCAAACCGAGGTTGTAAATCGAATGATTGTGCATATCCTTCGCATGTATAATTCAAAGCACCCTTGCACATGGGGTGAGATCCTTCCCTATGTCTAGCATAGCTACAACCGAGCCCTGCATAGCTCAACCGGCCACAACCCCTTTCAAGTGGGGTTGGGATTCCAACCATTGGGACCCATAGATGTTGCACTTCCCCTTGCAGTCACCTTGACCAACCCATCTCCTACTCCAACTGAAGCTGACAAAGCCACCTGATTCATTGAGCGGATCCTGCACATCCGCCAACAGGTTCAGGATATCCTATAGAATTCCAATGACAAGTACAAACAACACCATGATCAATATCAGGTGCCGTATAAGTTTCAGGTGGGTGACAAATTTTGGTTGCACTTGCAGAAAGAACGCCTTATAGGACCCCATCGGAAGGTTTGCCCAGTCCATTATGGGTTGTACACTATCACCAAGGCCATGGGGGATAATGCTTTTGAGCTCAACATTCCTCTTTTCCTTGGTCTGCACCCAGTGTTTAACGTGGATCTCCTTCGCCCTTATTTCCCACCATTATTGGACACCTCAGAAGTAGAAGAACAACTGACACCAACAGAGCTCAACCCCGACTGCCTACAACAGGCATCCAATGATCAGATTGTGGACAGACAGATCAAGGACACTCAACAACAAAGGATCCAACTTTATCGAGTCGTCAAAGCAGGGAAGTTCTTGCACCAAGGCAAGTGGCTCACCCGAGGCCAAATTCAGTAGAAATTTCCTCATCTGATGGGGGACCTCAACACAATGGAGACCATTGCTTCCTAAGGAGGGAGGATTGATCCATATGGATATTGGTGGCCACCCACCTTTTCCAGCTGGCTCAAAATAGTTTTCTGACAATTTTGGCAATTTACTATTTTTAGCAGTTTTAAGTTTCGGGGCCATTTTGAGGGCCTAAATGAAGGTTTTTCAGGATTGAGCTCCTCAATAATATTCAAAGGCATGATTGAGCCCCCAAAATGAATCTCCTCGACGATACCTTTCCAATGGGCTATCACACGCCTAAAACGAAGATCGTATGCAAAAATTACGACCCCGGGAGGTTGATGTACTAACTTACCCAAGCGAGGCCCACTTGACTTCATCTCCTAGGGTTAAGTTTCTGGATGTTTAGGGTTTTTGGAATTCTTTATTATTGTAAAAATGTCTTCAGAGCCTCATTGTAACATGCTTCTTGCAAATGCGCGATGTTGTCACATCTCTTCTCAGAGATAAGCTGCCACCATTCCAGCAAGCTTGTTTCCGCTGCATTTTACAGTTTCAGTTTATTTCGTTATTGAATAGAAAACCAGTTTGACTGTATCTCTGTTATTTTTTGTTAAGCACCTATTAATAATCTGTATTCATTTCGTTCTTCTCATAAAATCCGGATCAGTGGTATCAAAGCAGTCTACACCTTGTCGTCTTAATGCATGTCCCCAACGAGCTCGGAGTATAAAGAGTTGGGTCTCGAGCTTGTTTCTCTTGAGGAAAGAAGCTCTCTCACGCCCAAGCGACCTCCCATGGCAGGAGAAAAGAAAGATGATGGGACAGGATATCCTTTCAAACTATTGATTGATGAATCCCTCACACAACAGAAGAACAAGATGATGGATACTTTCACGCAAATCCTTCGGCGGCTACCAACAAGCGACGCATCTTCTTCGAACAGAGGTGCTGCCCCCTTCAAGGTACAAATAACCTTCGATATTCCTATATTTGAAGGTCAGATAGACACAGATGTTGTAGACAAGTGGTTGAATCTACTAGAAGGGTATTTTTCTATCCATAACTTTTTGAATAAAGAAAAGATTACTTTTGCACTCCTCAAAGTCGTTCCCCATGTCAAAGATTGGTGAGAAACTTTCTGTGAGCAAAAGGAAACAGAGGAAACCTCATTATTTTCAGTCATGGCCACCTGTGAATCCTTCAGGGATTCTATTAAGGAACAATACTACCCTGTCGGAAGTTATGACGACCTGTATACCAAATGGACCACACTGCGGAAAGAAAGAGACCAAGCAGTGCCAGATTTCACAAATATCTTCCACGCCTTGCACACCAAGTTGGGTATCAAAGATTCAGAGTGACATCCAGTGCTCAAGTATCATGGTTCTCTACATAGATACATCTAGACCAAAATGGAATTTCTGGACATCTCATCCTTGGGCGCGGCCTACCGATATGCCGTCAAAATTGAGCAGAAGCTCAAACAAAAGACGCGACAATTTGGGCTTGGGAACCCCTCACAACAAAAGCCAAGAAAGGGCGGCCCCAACCCACCAAACAAAGGACAGAGAAAATATGGATAGTATCAGGACAACCAGTCCAAGCCGCAAGAAAATAAGGACACCAGAAAGACAAAGAAAGATACCGGGAAGTGGTGCGACTTCCATAAGAGCCCTTGGCATAACACTGCTGACTGCCGCTCAAAGCAGTCGTTGGTGGCCGAAGTGAAAGCCTCTAAATCAGATGCAAATTATGACTCTGAGCCAGAACCAGAAAGGGGAAGACGGATCATTGACGCGGAACCCAGTGCCACCGTTGCTACCACCAAGCTCGAGCCTGGTGAACCAGACGAGCCAAAAAAAGGAGAGCACCTCTTCCATTCACAGATGTGGGTAAAAGGCACCCTGCTGCACTTCATTGTTGATAGCGGTAGCCAGAAGAACCTCATCTCAGTAGAGGTCATCAAGCGGCTGGCCCTACCAACAATGTTGCACCCACAACCGTACACCATTGGATGGCTCTGCCAAGGAAGAGATCTTCGTGTCAGCCAACAGTGTCAACTATCGTACGACATCAAGCCCTTCAAAGACGAGGTATTGTGTGATGTTTCTCCTCTCGAAGTTTGTGATGTTCTTTTGGGCCAACCTTATTTATGAAAACGCCATGTTGTATATAAGTCTAGGCCTCATAGTGTTATTATTACTTTGAACAGGAAATTGTACAGGATACCCGAGGCAGCCCCACCTAGTGATATTTCCTTGATCTCTGCTAAGCAATGCAGGAAGGTCATCTCTCATACGGGGAAGTTTGTCTTATTCATGATTTGCTCTCAGAATAAGCGAAAGATCACAGCCACATCCAGGGTCTCTACGGCCAACCTCTCCACACAGCAGAAGCAAGTAGATAAGGTCGTGGAATAATACTTGTATATCTTCTCCTCACCTACAGGGGTACCTCTGCACTGCCAGGTCAAGCACCCCATCGATATGACCCCCAACGCACCACTACCTAGTGGGCCAATCTATCGTCTCTCTTGGTTAGAGAATGAGGAGATCAAGCGACAAATCCAAGAACTGCTCCACAAGGGCCACATCCACCCCAGCTCATCACCTTGCAGGAGCCCAATCGTGCTGGTACAAAAGAAAGATGGAACCTGGCGACTCTGTATTGATTACCGGGCTCTTAATAAAATCACAGTCAGAAATTGGTACCTGATTCCCCGAATCGATGACCTCGTTGATCAACTCATGGGGGCCAAATACTTTAGTAAGATTGATCTGAAGTCTGGCTACCACCAGGTCCCGATAGATTAGACAAATGTATGGAAGACCACCTTCAAGTCAAAGGAAGGCCTTTTTGAATGGTTGGTCATGCCCTTTGGTTTGACAAATGCTCTAGCCACTTTCATGAGGATGATGGATGATATCCTACGACCATTCACCAATACTTTTGTAGTGGTGTATCTAGATGACATTCTAATTTACAGAAAGACTTGGGCAGAACACTTGCAGCATATTCAACAGGTTCTGCACACCCTGCGGTAGCACAAGCCATACACCAACTTGGAAAAATGCTCCTTCAGCATGGATAGGGTCCATTACCTGGGCTACATCATTGATCAGCATGGCGTACATGTGGATCCAGCCAAGATCCATGTCATTCGTGACTGGTCAACCCCAACAACACTCACTGAGCTTCGGAGCTTCTTGGGCCTTGCCAATTTCTACTGCAGGTTCGTGTTGGGTTTCTCCCATATTGCATGGGCCCTCAGCCAAATAAACAGAGGTGTTGGTAAGGTGAATTTTGCATGGGGCCGGTCCCAACAACAAGCATTTGATGATTTGAAGCAGCGCTTGTGCTCAGCCCCAATACTTTCACTACCAGACCTGCAACATCCTTTTGAGATCGAGACAGATGTTTCAGACTATGTTGTGGGCACCGTTCTCACTGTCAGATATTGTCCGTAAGTACCCTACTTACGACAAAGAAATGTACTCCATTGTGCAAGCATGTCACCAGTGGAGACATTGCATTCTTGGGAAGGCGACAATCATCCACACTGATCATAAGCCACTGCAGTTCATGCAGACGCAGGGAAAATTGCAAAATGACAGCCATCAAAAGTGGTCAACATACTTGCAGCAATTCCACCTCAACATCAAGTATAAAACAGGAAGCACCAATCATGTCATTGATTGCCTCAGCAGACTGCCAGTCACGACACTCACCACAGTGCTAGACTCTTGCAGCCATGAGACATCTGGATGGCCCCAACTCTATGAGATAAACCCTGACTTCACCACCACCTACCAAATGTTGGGTGCAAATTCCATTGTCGATAATTTCCATCTTCAGGATGGGTTGTTGTGTCGTCTAGGCCATATATGTGTTCCATCAAGTGAGCGAACGAAGCTGATCTGGGAATCCCACTACAGTCGGGTGGCAGGACACTTCGGCGTTGAAAAGATAGTGGCGATGCTACAGAAACATTTCTACTGGCCGAAGCTTTTACAAGAGGTTAGTAAGTATATCAGGTCCTGCACTGCCTGCGCTATTGCCAAACTGACCACTAAGAAACAAGGCCTGTACACCCCTCTTCCTACTCCTGACAGGCCATGGGAATCCATCTCAATGGACTACATGTCAGGCCTCCCATCCACCAAGCAGGGAAATGACTGTGTTTTTGTGGTTGTTGATCGCTTTTCTAAGATGGCGATTATGGTTGCCTGCAAGAAGAGAATCACAGTAGAGGCCACTGCCAAGCTCCTCTTTGAACGAGTTTGGGTACATTTTGGAATCCCACAAACCATTGTCTCAGATTGGGATAGTCGATTTCTCAGCACATTCTGGTCAAGCCTCTGGTCACTGCTGGACACCAAGCTCACCAAATCCACGACCTTCCACCCCTAGACAGATGGCCAAACCGAGTTTGTAAATTGAATGATTGTGCATATCCTTCGCATGTATAATTCAAAGCACCCTTGCACATGGGATGAGAGCCTTCCCTATGTCCAGCATAGCTACAACTGAGCCCTGCATAGCTCAACCAGCCACAGCCCCTTTCAAGTGGTGTTGGGATTCCAACCATTGGGACCCATAGATGTTGCACTTCCCCTTGCGGTCACCTCGACCAACCCATCTCCTACTCCAACTGAAGCTGACAAAGCCACCCGGTTCATTGAGCAGATCCAGCACATCCGCCAATAGGTTCAGGATATCCTACAGAAGTCCAATGACAAGTACAAATAGCTCCATGATCAACCTCGGGTGTCACATAAGTTTCAGGTGGGCAACAAAGTTTGGTTTCACTTGCAGAAAAAATGCCTTACAGGACCCCATCGGAAGCTTTGGCCACTCTGTTATGGGTTGTACACTATCACCAAGGCCATGGGGGATAATGCTTTTGAGCTCAACATTCCTCTTTTCCTTGGTCTGCACCCAGTGTTCAACGTGGATCTACTTCGCCCTTATTTCCCACCATTATTGGACACCTCAGAAGTAGCAGAACAACTGACACCAGCAGAGCTCCACCCCGACTGCCTACAACAAGAATCCAATGATCAGATTGTGGACAGACAGATCAAGGGCACTCGACAACAAAGGATCCAGCTTTATCGAGTCGTCAAAGCAGGGCAGCTCCTGCACCAAGGCAGGTGGCTCACCTGGGGCCAAATTCAACAGAAATTTCCTCATCTGATGGGGGACCTCAACGCAATGGAAACCATTTCTTCCTAAGGATGGAGGATTGATCTATATAGATATCGGTGGCCACCCATCTTTTCCAACCGGCTCAAAATAGTTTTCTGACAATTTTGACAATTTACTATTTTTAGCAGTTTTAACTTCCGGGGCCATTTTGAGGGCTTAAATGAAGTTTTTTCAGGATCAAGCTCCTCAATAATATCCAAAGGCATGATTGAGCCCCCAAAATGAATCTCCTCGATGATACCTTTCCAATGGGTTATCACACGCCTAAAATGGAGATCGTATGCAAAAGTTATGACCCCGGGAAGTTGATGTACTAACTTACCCAAACGGGGCCCACTTGACTTCATCTCCTAGGGTTAGGTTTTTGGATTTCTAGGGTTTTTTGAATTCTTGCTTATTGTAAAAAGGCCTTTAAATCCTCATTGTAACCTGCTTCTTGCGAATGTGTGTTGTCGTCACATCTCTTCTCAGAGATAAGCCGCCACCATTCCAACAAGCTTGTTTCCACTGCATTTTACAGTTTCAGCTTATTTCGTTATTGAATAGAAAACCAGTTTTATTGTATCTCTGTTATTTTGTGTTAAGAACCTGTTAATAATTTGTATTCATTTCGTTCTGCTCATAAAATCCGGATCATTTATGGGGACTTTTAAAGTCCCTTCAACAATATTTTAATAACAACCTTCTCATATTCATCATTTTCTTGAGGTTGCCCATCATTGGCAATTGTCTTTCTCAATAGATCCAATTCCTTTATGTAAAATAAATAAATATATTAGTTTGCCCATACATCATAAATATATTAGTTTTTATGTAAAATGAAAATGCATGTATCATATCAACAAAACATTTTCAGACATGTCCTAGCGTATCCTTACACACTTCTTCACGTTATCCTCAATGTTTTTCAGGAGTGAAACACTAAAATTCTCAATTGTTTATACAATCATACAATCATCATCACTATGGTGTCAAAACATTTACTTTTATTAGTAAATCAATCTCTCATACCAGAGGAATACAATATCTGACAAGGAAGGGGTCAAGGAACTCTTCTCGGGTCCCACTCCTTCTACACAGCCTTGGACTTTCGATCCAACTGAGTTATTTTCCAAAGCCTCAATTCATTTACTTATCACAGCTTAACCAATCCCATTCATTTAAATATATTTATTTATTCATTCTCCCTTTTCAATATGTACTTGTTCCCGCAGTTGCTCTTCTGAATTTTATAACTCTACTAAACAATTCAGAGTTCTTAGGGTGAGAAAAGTGTTCCTCATTTTCTCCTTCTTTTCTTATGCAATCTACTTCTTATTTTTATCTTCCTTCTCTTTTCCTTGAGAATCCTTGGTTATGATCACCCTAACCCTCAAGATACATCAACATGCTTTAATAGAAAAAAATTTGTTCATAATAAATCATGAACCTGTGCATTTTGTACATTACCATTCAATTGTCATAATGGCCAACATTCATTTGTTAGTCTTCCATTCATGCATGATGTTTTACAATGTAATCCAAGATTCATATATATATATATAGGATTGTAGCCCAATGCTCAATTCTCAACAGTCATTAAGGTTGTGACTTTATTCTCCTGACAGAGTCTTCACATAGTTCCTCCACAGGGAACTCCTTCAATATGAAACTTCCTTATTGCATATCCTTCATTATCTGTGATAGCCTCAACCTTGAGTTAGCTTCAGTTGTTTACCAAGTATTCCATAAGAAATATAAACATGCATATTTGGTATGCATCTGAATTATGTATCCACACATATTCCTTTTTTTGTTAACTTACATCTATGATCCACTTAACCACAAGCATAATCATAAGCCTATGTGTATCTACCATAGATATATTTTGCAGCTCACATGCATCTTTCATTAAAATCATTTAACTCATTATTGTTCACAATTGTTCTCATGTGGCCCTCAATGGCATAATCATGTTTCCTTTTATCATGAAAACGGAGTGTATTTTCTCCTTTACTCTTTCATCTATTTATACTTTCCTTTCATGAGGGAATGGAAGACATTCCCCTCAAGCAATCACTCAAAACGAAACTTTCATGATTCTTCATAATAGAGTCAACCATGCGTCCATGGTATTCATTCAATCTTGGCAATTGAAAGTCTTTCTTTACATTTCACTCATCGAGACAGTCATATCATTCCTTTAGTATACATATATTATTACATCTTACATGTGCATCATTTGCACATTTAATATCACTCATATCCATTTGATCTTAATGTCAGTCTTCATATCAAGGAGCATCACAATGAATAAAACCTAGGCACTCAAACCTATACACACATAGGTAAACATTCATCATGAAAGCTCATTGCTTGCACCCTTTCCATGTCCTTCATGGACATATCAAACTTCCAAATCCTTCTCCCAAGGATCTTACTATCGTTCTCATGACAAGTTTTATAGAGATACTCAACATTAAGCTTCCCTCTCGGTTGAGAACTTGAAAGCATTCACATAATATCCACCTGGAAGTTTAACAGACATAGTCATAGCTATGTTTCCCTTTCTATACGTTAACAACTAGCAAGAAAACACTCTTGCCTCAACTTCCATAAACAAAAATATTTCCCAAATAATAAATACATTCTGGGCAATTATAACCATGCCCAAGGTAACAAAACAACCAATCTAGCTTCCAATTGGTCTTGATCGACAAACCTGTCGATCGAGGAAAACATTTTTCTAGATTCCCCTCGCTATGATTCAAACCATATCTATATGGCTATCATCCACCACTGTATATCAATATGACCCATTGGGAATCTAGAGGCTCCCCAACACTCCCTTTACCACATTCAGGATCAACATTTAATTAATCATTTTACCTTATTTATAATAAATCTTAATGTCTAATAACATTTGGACTATTTCCTTAAATCCCAAATACAATTTCGAAGTATGTTACTTACTAATTATTCTAGTTCATAACTCTAGAGTATCTTTAGGTCATGATCAGTCTTAACCATTACACCTAGAATTCTTCCTTATGTTCAACAACAGTAAGGGATAGAGGTCACTCTCCTCCTCCCACAAGAATTCTGGCTTGCTAGTTTCCTATCCACCAAGCAAGGGAGGTTGTTGTTATTTCTCACTCAATCACTCTATATTTCTACAACTTTGTTTATCATCTTGATTAGAAAAGCCCTACCCAACAATTCCTGTACCCAGAAACAATTTTTTTTTATCAGTTCCCTTCAAAACCTGAGAGTTGTGCATGCTCTCCCTTTTCAGAGAAAGGTCACCAGACTCATTCCTCTGATCGTGAGGGATTATACACATATACAAGGTTTAATCCTTCATTAAAGAAACAATTATTACTACTACAGATCCTTTCAATCCATTCACATCCAAGTCTTATTATTAGTGTCCATAACCATAATCCCACTCCTATAGGATCGACTATCATTTCCCAAAGAAATGATAGGATTCCTTTTCCATAGACTAGCATGATTCAATCTCGTTGGGTAAAATCCCCACCAAATTTTAATCTACATCCTTCAATGAACTTGTGTAGATAACTTCCATACGACAGTGGTACTCTCAGCAGGCTCATGTTAGCCTAGCCTTTTGACTATTCTCCAGCCTATCTAGGTATGTGCATGAATCATGCTTTGCTAGATAGGGTAGGGTAGTACGCCTTGTCCCTTAATTTTGTTCTAATAATATTTTTATGTGACTCATTCATGAGCCCAAGCATGCCAAGTTTTGTTGCCATGCTCTGATACCAATTTTTAACACCTGATCCCTAAATACCCTTTATAGGGATGGGGCATCATTTTTTTGCTCATTCAAATCATCTTAAAACATCTCGATGAGGTCTTCATCCTCTTCTACTCATCCGTATCTTTCTAACAACTTTTATCGGCTCTAATCCAACCTCTCGTTTGCAAGATATAACCTCTCGAAGTTATCCAGGTGTTATTAGCCGGGGTCATCGACATTCAGTGTTGAACGCCCCTTTTCTTACTACATGCATACTTCCCAAAGTCCCAAAATCTCTCCACGTGGCCTTGTCCATTCAACAATCGACGTTCAGTGTTCTACGTTGAACGTCGGTGTTCGACGATCGATGTTGACCATCCCTTTTCAGCATTCGATGTTTGATGTTGATGTTGAACGTTTTAGCTTTCGACAATCAACGATCGTTGTTGAATGTTATTTTTTCGGTGCTCGACAATCAACGATCGACATTGAATTTCCATTTTTCGACGCTCAACAATCATCAATCGACGTTGAACGTCACTTTTCCAGCGTTCAACAATCGGTGATCAACGTTGAACGTTTCGATGTTCAAAAATCAGAGATCGACATTGAACATCCCTTTACGACACTACACCCCAAAGTCTTGAAACCTTTCCATGTGGCTTCGACCACCTGAACCAAATAGATAAATTCCAGGGATAACATGTGGCAAGGGCCAAGGGTGACACAGGTCCTCATTAGGGGGTGACACACGTCACGTTCCAATAGGCATATAGGGTCTACGAAATGCAAAAATGGAGGTGAGACGTGGCTCGTTGATCATGGTTCTAGGTCACCCTAGTGACATCATCCTGCCATGTCACACCATACTGAAAGCCTTCCAACATCCCTCAGATCTCACGGTCAAGGTGCGTCCACGTAGATCCATGAATCTACAGCTCACGTTAATTCGTAACTTCAGCATTCGAGATTTTTGCAATGCAAACTCCTATTTTCTTCTAGAGTTGGTCAGCATCAGACTAACCACAGCCCAAATATGGCAGTCAAGGAAAGTCCTGAAGCATCCTCAGATCACTTCGGGCTTTGGAGCTTATCAACACACCACACTTCAAATCCCCGGAAGTGTCAAGTCTTCAGACTCAAGGATCTGGCGCCATACATCCCCTTCCTGTCAATGGCTGAGATTTACTCTGTCGTTCATGACTTCGAGAGTCTTCATGCCTTGAAAAATCTCGGCCAAGTTCTTCTAGAGTGCCAACTCTCTGAACTACCAGATCTAGCAACATGTGTCCTTAAAGATGGACGGTTGGGATGGACTCCGGCCTTTTGGGGCTCCGACGAAGTGCACATTCACCATCAGGTCAAAACCTCCTGGACATACTCGATCTGTTTACATGCATCCTAGTTGATGGACGAATAAGAGGGGTTATCAATGAAGTCCCCAGATCGACAGTCGAAGAGGATATCGAAGGATCTAAATATCATTGAGCCATGTTACTTCGTAAATTCAACATTCAATAGTTTTGGAGATGCAACACCTTTGTTCTTCTCAAAGTGGTCCATGTCGAACTGACCTTGGCATAGATCTAATGGTCAGGGAAATTCCCGAGTGTCCTTAGATCTATGGCCTGCGTCGCTTCATGATCGGTAAGGGGATCGAGGTGTAACATGGGGATGAGTCCCACGACAATGAGTAAATGACCCCCATTTGTTGGTCCACTACAAACCACCGACTCGACAATTCATCTTCGACGCAATTTGGTCTTTGCAATACTTAACTCCCTGGGGCTCCAGACTCTCGGACTCCCGAACACTTAGCTCCCTCAGAACTTAATCCAAGTTTCCTAGGCCTTGTTTATATGGATCTTTTTCAAGCCGCAAAGGCTATAGTCATACCTCTTGGCCACGATTTGGTTAAGGTCACAACACCCCAAAGCTACGAACTCCTGGATTTCTAAAGCCAAAAAGTCTTAGCTCCTTTCAGCTAGTGCAAGGTTCCCAGACCTTGGTCATATGGACCATCTAATGAGTCTCAGGTTGTAAGCTCTACTCTTAACTGATATTTGGTTAATTTCGTGGGAACAATCACGTGGTATCTTAAGCTACTGGTTTGAAAGAAGTTCCCTCCACTCACAAACCTTAGGTTCTAACACAAGGAAAAGCACCTTTGAAGGATCAACAGGACTTTAGCAGTCCTGTGGAGTCTGCCTTGACTCTAGTACTATGAATTTGATTCCTGGGAAGAATACCTTGAGGATTTCCCAACCATCCTAGAGGCCACACTAGTCATCTTATAACCATTCAAAGGAAACAATTTACAGAAGAAAATTAAGCATTTTCTTTACGAATCAAACACTACAAATCTTAGTCACAGACATAGACATTCGATAATGCATTTCAATTCAAGTGTGTAGGGTAAACGAAATACTTATCTATTACAATTTGCAGCCAACCAACCGAATTTGGGTGTTCTCCTTTCAACCCAACCATAGGCTCAGAGGCATTCATTCTCAATGCTTTGGCCAACCCCATGCCAAGCCATGATATCACCATGGAAATTTATACCATTTCTCAGAGATCCTCTCTTTTTCATAGCAACCTACGAGGTTTATCAGATGCTTCCTCAGCATCAAACTCGCAGCCTTTATCTTTCCTTCTACATATCTAGGTCATACATTCCCCTCTGTGCATGCGCTCTTGTCTGGTGTCTCTCCTGATCTCTGCAGAGCCTCACACGCACACCTCCTTCTCCACTGTATGCCCGTGTGTTCTCCCCCCTTTCATGTCTTTCCTAGGATGGTTCTTGACCTATCATGTTCCTTCTGTTAGAAGGAAACTTAGGTCATCTTGGGTCTACAAGACTCTATGGTACTTCGAGCTGACAACCTCTTGTCTCCTCAACTAGACCATTCTTCCATTCATGGGGGTGGTTTACTATCCAACCACCAGTCCTTCCTTCATTAACTTATTCCTCTCCTTGGGATTTGGATGAGGCTTATTATCTCAGCAAAGGGAATTAGGGTCATTTGAACTAATGAACTCTCTCCACAATTTCCCTATTCTTTCCTCTAGTGATATCATAGTCAGTACTTCAAAGCTTTACCCCCAGAGTCAGTCATTTGCAATATAAAGAATACATTTACATTGTTCCCATGCCATAGTATGGTGATATTAATTAATGATTAATTACAAGTTGGGGAAACATGGGTATTACAAATAGGTACTTTGTTTTCAAGAAATTCTACTAATTCCCATGTGTGATTTTTCATAAGAGATTCATATTCTTCATTCATAGAATTTATCCGCTCTTCATGTTCTTTAGCTTGGTCATAACTTACAAGTTCTACAACATTCATTACATGTGACGTCGATGAATAATATTTAAACCTTATAGGTGGTTGAGTTTGTCGTGATGACCTCCTTGGTCCTTCACTACTTTCATCTCTTCTCCTTCTCTATGGTGACTCTTCTCCACTTGACATATCATGACTGCTTGAAGTGTCCATACTGCTTTAATTCTGTTCTTGAACATGTACCTATTCTTGTTCTTGTTTAACAATTGCATATATTTTGATATGATCATTATTATCATTAGAAATATGCCAAGCATCAACATCATTCATTGTATCACCTCTATTTGCATTCTCATGAAACACCACATCTCTACTTGTAAACAATTTATGTGTACTGGGATCAAACAATTTGTATGTTTTTTATCACTACAATTCCCAATAAAAACACACTTGATTGATTTTGCATCAAGTTTTATTCTCTCATCCTTAGGAATATGTGCAAAGATAGTGGATCCAAACACTCTTAAGTGACTGACATCAGGTTTATAACCATGAAAAACCTCAAAAGGAGTTTTAAAATCTAATTTCTTAGTTGGACTTCGATTCTTTAAATAATCAACAGTATTAATGGCTTCTTCCCAAAAACCATTAGAAACGTTTTTACCTTGAAGCATACTGCAAGAACACTCCACCAGTTTTTTGTTCCTTCTCTCAGTGACACCATTTTTTTGAGGTGTATGAGGTACTGTAAATTGTTGTTGGATCCCATTAAATTTACAATAAATTTTAAATTCTCTTGATGTATATTCACCACCCTGATCAGATTTGAGAATTTTAATACATTTGCCTATCTTTTTTTCAGTCATAGTTCTGAATTCTTTAAAATACTCAAATACATCACTTTTTCTTCTTATGAAATAGGCCCAAGTATATCTAGATCTATCATCAACAAAAATAATAAAGTACGAAGCACCACCAAGTGACCTAGTTTGCATAGATCCGCATACATCAGTATGAATTAATTCAAGTATATCAGTTTGTCTTTTCTTTGTATGTATGAGAAAATCCTCTCTATGTTGCTTACCAAGTGCATGTGCTTCACATTGGAAATGATCATTCTTCATTACAGGAAGACCTTATACCATTTTTTTCTTTGCAATAACATCAAATCGTTGTAATTGAGGTGCCCATACCTGTGGTGCCATAACTCTTATGTTGACATTGTTGTGGATGCCAATGCAACATGATGGTTCATTTTCACATCTAACTTATACAGTCCACCAACTCTGGTACCTGTGGAAACAATCCTATAGTGATCCTAGACATCTTTTACAACAAACCTCAACTTACCAAATTCCACTTTTAAATCATTATCGATGATAGTTGAAAAGGATATCAAATTATTTTTAATACTAGGAACATACATCACATCATGAATATGTGTCAATTGTCCATTAGGTAAGTTCTCACTTATTACTCCATAGCCCTGAACCTTATGTGATCTGTTATCTCCTAAATAAATGTGTGTGTCATCAATGTTCTCATAATATCCATCATACCATTTTTTATGATAGGACATATGGGTTGATGCACTAGAATCTATGAACCATGCATTCTCATCATCAATTTCAGCAGACAATGCAACTTCAGAAATAAACAACTTAAGATTTTTAAATCCATCATTGATTGAAGTGTCTTTATGCACAAAAATTTCATTATTCCTTTTATATCTTTGATTGGACTCATGATTCTTTCTTCTATAAAAATCTTTAGAAAGATTCTCAGGTTTTCCACAATATTCACATTCAATATTTCTCTTAACATAAGAATCAGGATGTGCCATACCTTTTTGCTTTGCTTGAAACTTTCCTTTGTTCTTGTCCCATGGTTTATTTATGTATTATCTTTTACCTCTTGCAATCAATGCCAAATCTGAGCCACTTGAGTCCAAATCATAATTCTTCATTCTCCCTTCCTCTTGAAGAAGAATTCTAACCAAT
>ML777836.1:420004-432138 GCA_009831015.1 Picea engelmannii
GTAATATCAAAATTTAATCCCACAAATACAACACAAAACTCGGGAAAAAAAAAGTTTAAAAACACAAAATAAAATCCCATTACCTTTATTACTCACACAAAATCTCATATTTACAACCTCTGAACACATGATTCCCATAACATGTATCTACTCACGTAGAGTTCCATATCTAAAATATTTAAGCATAAGATCAAATCTCATGGCCTTTTAGTTAGTCGCATAAAATTGCACTCAAAATAACTTAAAAAAAGCGCAACAAATGTCAAAACCCCCTAAGTAAAATCTAACCAGCTAGTGATAAGTTGTGTAGAATATGTGTGAACTCAAAATCACTAGTTGTAAATTTCTTTCAAGGCTCGTTGCTTGGAATCTTGGCAACAGGCTTGGAAATCTCGACCTTCTTACTAGGATCTCCCCTCACAACCTTGGGGATTATTTCCCTTGTAAGATAAGCCAAAAAGGAATTCCACACATTAAAAAAATCAATTAAGCTTTCAAAGAAAACAAATAAGGTTCCATTCTTTGGAAAAGTCATTCTCTCATTTATGTTCAAGAATGTAGCATCACTAACAACGAAACACAAAAATTGATGGATTGTGGCTACTACTTCTGCCTTTCTTGCTCGGACAACTGAGAAACAAACCGCTACTGAGTTCCTTTAATGGGAGATGTGGGTACAAATCCTTCTACTACAGCTAGTGGAGCTCGCCCAAAGTCTAGGCCATCACAAGAAAAGTGTTGTCGTTGAGACATATGCCATTCTACTTCTTTTGCATCTAGATTCTTGTCAAATTGTTATCAACCAAACTCCAGTTGGAGAGAGTAAAATATGCATTATCGGCCATATTTTACTGCAAACAATTTCATCCATATGAGCACAATAATTCTCAAAGAGAGTAATCCGGGGAAGAAAAAAAACAAGCATTCAAACTTGCAAGTTAATGCTAGTTGAAAATGGCTTTGAGTGAATCAAAGCTTAGACGCCCACTCCTGATTAACAAAAGAGAGCTTCAAGGTGGCACAAATAAGTTATTGCATTACTGAATACTTACGATACATTGTGACTCAATATATATGGAGTCCATAGGTTGTTATTAGATCTAACTTATTCCAATCATAGAAGGAGAGATTGAGAGAATATCTCAACCACACACCAAACTAGGAGCTTATCAAACAACCTCCACTCACTCAATATTATCTAAACACTAACCTATACTCACATGTCATCTTATAATGTCACCTTCTTAACAGTTCATGAGAAAAATCATACAACAAGTGACAAGTATAAGTTACATTTTCCAACACACCCCCTTAATGAATACTTGTTGATTGTATCTTTAGTCCTTTTGTTTGTTGTCACTAGTTGTGCTTACTGATTGTTATTACTGGTCCATTCTTCATTTTTGGGCTTTCATTACTCTGGTTTGTGTGTTTCTCCCGTATCTGCATAAATTATATTATTGATGTCCATATAAAAATTAATTAATCTACTGAGATACATGGGTACCAACCACTATACTCACAAGTTCCATAGAAATGTTTTTCACCTACGTGGTTCATCAATATATTTGTTCATCCTTCATCTTGGATCTTCATTCTTTAGTTGTCATTTGTTAGAGTCGTGAATTCTAACAAAATGACATCACCTTCATATTGAGGTCGTGAATCTCAATATGTATGTTAACAATATCAAATCCAAGACCATATACCAATTACAGGATGCCAATTACCATAAAAAATGCATCCCCTACTTCCTCTTATAAAGAATTTTACAAAGATTTGTCACTTGCACACATTACTTAGGAAACCATAACAATGAACCTATTTCATGACTATTACAATCAATATTAATTACCATGACCCCATTTGTTTTGATGACCTCTTATGATCCTAGAATGAAACCCCATGTGATCATTCATCCCATAACTTTCATGCATCACACACTTTCACACTGCAAGAAATATGCATCAGTCGCCATTACATCTCAATGGTCTCTTTCAAAATCATCTTTATGATGTGAATTCATCTATTTGTCATTTTCACAGTGGCATAATTATGAATCAACTACCAAAACAAATCCCTCCTCATCTAATGGCGGTCATTTTGTAACTTTCCTTGTGTCTATGTGAGTTGTAGATGCCTATGATCAGTGTGGATGATTGTTTCCTCATAATATAATGCTTCCATTTTCAACATGGTTTCATAATGGACTACATCTCTTTGTCATAGGTGGGATATCTGTGAACAACATCAAATAGTGTTTCACTATGATAGGCCACTAGATGTCCCTACTGAGTGAGGAATGCACCAATGCATAGTCAGAGGCATCTGTCTCAATCTCAAATGGTTGTTGTAGGTCTAACAATGTGAGGACTGGTGGAGAGAAGAGGCGATTTCTTAGATCACGTAATGATTTCTACTATGAGTCAGACCAAGAAAACCTGGATTTAGCTCCACCATTGGTCACTTGACTTAAGGGCCAAGAGATATGAGAGAATGCCAACAAGAACCTACAATATACGTTGGTGAGGCCCAGGAAGTTGTGGAGCTATATCATAGTCTTCGAGGATAGCCAGTTGTGAATGACTTGGATCTTGGTTGGATCCCCATCCACCCCATGTTCATCTATTACGTATTCCAAGTATTGAATTTTCTTCATGTAGAATGAGCATTTCTCCAGATTGGCATATAAATTGTGTTGTCACAGGTTTCTCAGGACATATTGGATGTGATGCAAATGTTCTTCCTAGGTTCGGTTGAATATGAGGATGTCATACAAATATATGACCAAAACATTTTTTGTGAATGGTCGTTAGATATCATCCATCATCCTCATGAATGTCGCTAGAGAATTATTCAAGCCAAAAGGCATGACAAACCATTCAAAAATGTCTTCTTTAGATTTGAAGGTTGTTTTCCATACATCCGTTTGTTCTATTGGAACTTGGTTGTAGCCAGACTTCAAATCAATCTTACTAAAGAACTTGGAATCCTTAATCTGATCGAGAAGATTGTCAATCTGGGGGATCGGGTATCAATTCTTGACAACTATATTGTTTAAGGATTTTTAATAAATACAAAGTTGTAATGTCCCATCCTTCTTATGTACCAACACAATTGGTCTCCCACAAGGAAATGAGCTCATTCAAATGTGGTCCTTGTGGATGAGCTCATGAATCTGACTCTTTATTTCCTCATTCTCCATAAGGGAGTGCCTATATATTGGACCAATGGGTAAGGGCACACCAGGAATCAAGTCGATGGAATATTTGACTTGATAATGTGGAGGCACCCCTGTAGGTGAAGTGAAGATATATCTATATTACACTACAACATTTTCCACTTTCTTATGTTGTGTAGAGAGATACTATGTAGAGGTTGTGGCAATTGCAGTGGCCTTTCATTCACCTTCTGATTGAACCTTGAAGAGGACAAACATTTTAGTCTAATAGATTATCTTCTGGCACTGTTTTTCCAAGATCAATGAAAATGTAGTAGTCGAAATTACCTCTGGTACCCTGTAGGGATGACCTCCCACATTAACAATGAAACTATGGGATTGAGACTCATAAACAACATGACACTTCCACATATAAGGTTTTCCTAAAAGAACATCACAAACTTCGAGTGGGGCAACATCACAAAGTACCTCATCTTTGAAGGGCTTGATGCCATAGGAAAAGTGACACTACTGGCTGACGCGAAGGTATTTTCTCTATCTCAACCAACCGATGGTGTATGCATTAAGTACCAAAGACTTGAATAAAAGAGAACCACAATAAATCCAAGAACAATATAGAATAACTCCCACTTTATTATTACGAAAACTCTTGACGTAGGGAAACACCATATAATAGATGTTATTACAGAAGAGATCCATTAATGATCACTTGCGTCTTCGAGGGGGCAACCTCCTATTGAGCTAATCCTCCAAATAAAATAGTTTTTTACTTCCCCATTACATTGCTTGAACCCATTTATATAGTGCTACCAAACACCTAAGAACATTGTAGAGGAGGAACCTTCTAGAATCAATTCCTTCTATTAAGTCTTCTTACATTTATTTCATTCACACTATTTCTTATTCATTAAAAGTTACCTTTATACGTAACAATACTTATCTACTATACCTCCCTAGGTACCCCATATTATTCCCCCTAGCTACATTATATTCCATCCCCCTTATGAAATTGTTGTCCTCAACGCTTGTTATGAGGGTGTAAAACCATATATCAGGGTCCCATGGATAAGTGTGGACCATAATGTTGAAGTAAGATGGAGAAATAGGGTACCATGTAGGAATGCAAGACACCATGTTGAAGTAGACCAACTGCCACAGTAAACCTAGGTCCCATGTCCAAGTGCTCATGTGAACTCCACACTGAAAATGTTGGAACTCAATAGCCAACTGAAAATTATTCTACCAAGATCGACACTAGTCATGTGGATCCAAATATGTAGAGCCAACCAAAACATCATCCATGATTATTAGAGATTAAGAAAATTGAATAAGAGTATGCATATAAGTCTCTTCTCTTCTCTCCAGGATGTGCTCTATAGAAGGTGGAGAGAGTCATCAAATAGAATATCAAAAAAAAAATTCATCCCAAAAATTACAACTATCCATTACCAAGAACCACATTCAACCTTCCAATAAGACCAAACATATGTTTCTTGATTATGTTCTTCTATGAGACAATGGTCGATGATCTTCATATTATAACTCTCCATATACCAATCATCACAATCAAATCATAAATTATACTAGGCATATATTTCTTGATCATATTATATCTTGGTGTAAATGTTGATGATCTCTAGATTAAACTTCTCCTGGATTTTGGCTATGGTCTCTTGAGTCTTTTGACAATTGTTCTGGATGTATTTCCAGAAGGGTCCAAAATCTCGATGCATATCTTGGAAATGTTTTTCTAGGCCCATGAGAATTTGAGGCCGGATATATTAGAAGAAATACATATAATATACCAAAAGAAATATCTTAAAATCCTTGATCTAATGGCATTTATCTGGTAGCAATATGAGAATCCTGTCAAAAGTTATGAGCTCTGCAATCCCATCACTGTCACAAAAACCCCTAAATATCATTGATTTTAAATCAAAGATATGCTCACTTCCATAGATTTGATTCATACATGTTTTTTTGAAATGAGGTAGTTTTTCAAGAAGAACTTAGATCTGCAATTTTTTTGGAAACATTTGGCACCAATTGCTACAAAAATCAACAAAATTGCATAGTTGTCCATGAAAAAACCCTGAAAATTTACAGATTTTAAAATGATGATAACTTCAATTCTCAGACTCTGTTTCAGATGATTTTTTTTTTAAATTATTTTTTTCCAATAGGAACTCGGATATATAACCAATTTCTACAAATTTTGCATATAAAGCTACATGAATTGTCCAAAGTGCCGTGGCCCTCTTTTTTTTTCTTCTAGAAACAAATCTGCAAAATAGAAAGAAAAAAAATCCCTTTTTTGTGGTCAAAGAAAGTGCTTTCATGCCACTTGTTAAGTTATTTAGATCTGAATATAGAAACAACACAATAGATCCAAGAACAATATAGAAAACTCACACTTTATTATTATAGGTACAATAGATCCTATTACGGAAGGGATCCACTCCTCATCACTTGCCTCTTCAAGGGGGAAACCTCCTAATGAGAGACATGCTCCAAATACAATACTTATCAAATTTCTCATTACATTTATTTAGCCCCTTTATATAGTGCTACAAAGTACCTAAGAAAATTCTAGAGGAGGAACGTTCTAGAAGTGAAACCTTCTAGTAAGTCCTCTTACATTTATTGCATTCACACTAGGCCTTGTTTGTTAAAAGTGGCCTTTATACATAACAATACTTATATACTATTATTCTCCTTGGGTACCTCCCTAAGTACACCATGTTATTCGCCCTAGATACACTATATTATGGTTGAGGGTGTGGTATTATAGACAACTTTAGTCTCTTGAAAACCTCAACTGATATCAAGTTATTTTGTCTCTCGTTGTCGACAACAAAATGTAGTGGGGTCCCCTTCACCCACATATGTGAATGGAAGAGGCGCTCCCTCTCCTCAAGTTCCTCTGACTCGTCTGGTTGGATATTTGTGATTGCGATGATAACACTGGGTTCTACATCAATGATCCATTTTCCTTGTTCTGAGTCAGGGTCTGACTCCTTTTCTTCAAGCTAAACCAACAATTACTATTTCTAGAAATATTCACGAGTGTCATGCCAGGGGATTTTGTGGAAATCACACCACTTTCCATTGTCCTTATTTGTCTTCCCATTACCCTTCTTTGCTTCCAGCTTGGATTTCCTTGCTCTGCCCCTTGTTCTGGGAGTTTGGCCTGCATTTATCATACTTTTGTTGTTACAGATTTGTAAACCCGTACTCCCTCTTATTCTTCTACTTAAATTTTTGTTCAATTTTGATAGCATATCAATAAGCAACTCCTAGTGAGGAAATGTCCAAGAAATCGATCTTTGTTTGGATATAATTGTGTATGCCAATGCGGTACTTCAAAACCAAGTGTCACTCAAAGTCTATGATACCCATATTTGAGTGAAAGGTATGGAAGGTGTTGGTGTAATCCAACACCATTTGGTCTCTCTCATGATGTAGATTCGTCCATCCTGTGTATTAGTCATCACAGTTTCCAACAAGGTAGAATTCATTTTTGAGGGAATCAACAAAGGCCACTCAAGTGGGTCCTCTCCTGAATGTCATAGACTCGTATTCAATGTGTCTCTCCCAATCATTTTCCCACCAATATTTGACATGGGGAAGGGATTTAAGGAGCACGAAGGTGATCTTTTCAGTATCGGAATTTTTTTGAATAGATTAATAACCCTCTAACAGATTTAACCATTTATTCAAAGAATTTGCACCTATCTATCCTTCAAATAAAGGGATATCAAAGTTAACTTGTACCTTGAAGGGTGTCACACCTCAGAAATGTATTCTTGTTGAATTTTCCCAATCCACCGTCAACAGTCATCGAAGGATTTGGGAGAAGTTGTCCATCATCGTGTTCCTCTGTCATGCAAGGGATTCCTCGAGCAACATATTGAAAGGATATCCTACTCTGTCATCTCTCTTTTCTTCCTCCATGGGAGGTTGTTTGGGTTGGCAAGAGCGTCGTCCCCAAATGAAACTATCTCGAGACCCAACTCTCTACAACCTAACCTCGTTGGGGACATGCACTAAGAAATAAAAAGGAGCAGATTGCTATGATTCCATTGATATAGATTATATTGAGAAAGAAATGGAACACACACAAAAATATAGAGAGTACAACAATACGGTGAAACCCAAATTCTGTTAATGAATAAAATAGTAGAATATTGTAGAACAAAAAGTGGCTAGAATGGTGGTAGCTTATCTCTGTAGAGAAAGAGATGTCGTCTACACTCATTCGCAAAAATATGATTACAGTGAGGTCGAAAGGGGCCTTTTATCATGAGTCCTAAAATAAAAAGAGGAAAAAATCCTAAACATCAAAACCCTAACCCTGGAAGATAAAACACCAAAAGTATTGTGGGCCCCGAGGCGATTTGTTGATACGTCAAGTTTCCTGGGGCGTAAAATTTTCATATAATCTTCATTTGGGGTGCATGATAGCTTGTTGGAAAGAAGTTTCTGAGGATTGCAGATTTTTTTTGGGACCAAGGAATTCCATGGAAACCCTTGGCCCCTTGAATGTCCAATAAAATTGTTTAGGGCCTCAAAACAACCCCAAAAATTTGGAACCCAAAAAACTGTAGGAAAATTTCCAAGAAGATAAAGAATCGTTGAGTTAGTGAAAGAGGTGGGTGGCCATTGAAATCCACTTGTATCAACCCATTTGAAAAATAATCGACCCCATCAATATCGAGAAAATGGTTGCATGTCTTGCATATGGGATTCTTCCTTGGACTACATCTGATATTATATTGAAACTTGTCAAATATAACATCATCCTTGCAACTGCAATTCCCTCCTAAGCTACAAATTCCAAGGGATCCAAAGATATTAGGAACCTTGTATACATCCTGAAAGTAGATTTTCAACATGTCTCAATCAAATGCCAATTGAATCTCTACTTGAATATATTTTCTCACATTCCCATCTTGTCCAATTAAAAAAAATGAAATAAATCCATCCCGTGATGGACACCGATGATAATCTGTCTTAGTTTGAGTGCTTGAACCTATGTTTCTTGCATGCATTCAATGCTTATGTTGAGAAATTTCTCTAGATTTATGCTTTCACCTGTAAACCCATAGCACAAGATCATGTTATTGTAGGCATAATGCAAGATGGAGCTAAGATAACTCAATGAGTCAATGCCCAATAGATTGTATGTCCATACCCCAAAAGGAAGAGACAATAGAAAGTTTGTGTAGAGAACAATGCCCCCTAATTCCATTCTCAACATGTATGGGCCTTGAATAATTCAATCAGGGATTTTCTTGAGATGAGAACTTTACATGAACCTAGATACCCTACTTGAACAATTGTAATAGTTGAGAAATCAAAACTTGCCCAAGTTATCACAGTTTTAGTGTCTTGCAACACCAGATTGTCTAAATCCATGAATTTTGAATGATTTATTTGACTAACATTAGCATACCATGCCATAGACCCTTTTGTGTCTTGTAGAATTAAGTTTGTTGACTTGGGTCCTAGATTTAAACATGGCTTCCTATGATGGGTCTATTTATGTTGGCTATACATATTATGGATTCATTAAATTTGATATAAACTACTACCATGCACTAAGTTTGGTTATATTACCTTTTCAAAGATATGGTGTATAAAGAGAAACCTTGGTCTCTCATGAAGAGGAATTTACCGATCAATTTAGATAAACATGTTAACAAATAAAAGTGTGTTGAAACAATTTGATTCTATTTAGAACTTGCAAAAAAATAACATTGATCTATGATGTTATTTATGTGGTGTCAAGTTGTAGATACAAGGTGGACAAGAAGAGAGGTGGTTAGTTCAAACACACACACATGATTTCCATGCATTCTATATGGTCCACATTGAAGGACATGTTCAACTAGGAGCTTTGACTCCAATAAGAAGGTAGTGGGGAGGAACCACATAAGGAAACTTGAGTTGAGGGAACATGCTAGGGTTCACTAGGATGAGAATGGTCTCACATAGGACTACAAGAGTTACGCATGGATTAGACTGATGGAGGACAATGCAAGTTATTTTCTTGTACCCCTAATAAAGGAGGGCAAATCAAAACCTCAACATGGAAATGCAAGAGCATGCCAATTTTGTAATATATTTAGTATTATTGGTATAAATTAAAATCTTGATTGCATCGAGAGAAAGGGAGGTGTCAAAGGGTTATTGCTAGATTGGTAAAAGTAAGGTTCAAGTCTTCCCAACCACATGTTTTCCCCTTGTGGACTACTTGTGTTATTGTTAGTGCTAGTTCTTATATTTCTAGATTACACAAAGTGCAAGTTCTAAGTGAATTTGGTCTACCACTCTAATCATGAGTGATTAGAATGGTAGAATAATTAAAAACTTGATTGCATCAAGAGAAAGGGAGGTGTCAAAGGGTTATTTCTAGATTGGTAAAAGTAAGGTTCAAGTCTTCCCAACCACATGTTTGCCCCTTGTGGACTGCTTGTGCTATTGTTAGTGCTAGTTCTTATATTTCTAGATTACACAAAGTGCAAGTCCTGAGTGAATTTGGTCTGCCATTAAATTGATAACTTACGAAATGCTTCTACCACATTGTAATATCTCACGTCAATAATTATCATTTGCTAATGCTAATGTGCATGCTTGTTTTTGCAATTAAACTTAAGTGAAAGTCCTAAACAACTTTAGTAGAATAAATACCACAACAACAACTACTTGCCAAAGAAATGCTCCTGTAACTTAAAATATATTTTTATAATATTGTAATACCTCACATTGAATACTTAGTTTACTAATGTCGTAGCTTTTGATATAGTTTTATAATATTGTAATATCTCACATTGAATTGAATAGTTGGTATGCTCATGTCAACCACGTGCAAACTTGAATGTCTTTGGTATAATAGATACTTTGAATCTCTACTCTTTAAGCTAAAAGAAAAATTAAAAAACACAAAAGCTAAAAAAAAATATGCTCTTACAACTCAATTTGATAAGATATGTAACATGTATTTTTTACATTAGTTATAAACAACAACAAAAATTACCATACACTATCAAATTAATAATAATAAATGACATTTATTTAAATATTTTAATTTTGAAAAAATGATTTAATTCTAAATCCTATACATGCTTAATAAATAGAGTATTAAAAGGGATATATATTCTTAAAAAGTGAGGAAAGTGACCCTATGCGATTAAGAAACATAAGGTTAAAAATGGATCCGTGCTCTTAAAAAAGTTATGAAGCTGTATTGACTTTGGAATATGTAGCTTTAAAGGTTCTCCGGATGAAAGGAAAAAGTCCTTTCAAATTGGGTTGGTTATGAATAAATCATTGGAATTGTTTGGTCGTCGTGGAATCTAAACACCTTAGGTGCTTGCAAGTTACATCCAATCAATATGGATCATGGGAAAATGCTTGCAAGTATCGGACTTATTGCAGTAAAGTTTGAGCTTCTAACATCTTTTTGAGACTTAATAAAAATGAAGAAGGGACATGATTAGATTGGTCGGTCAAAATGAAGCAAAAATTATTGAAGGAATGGAATGACATTTTGAAATGGGAATATAATATAATGTAAAATAATAATATAATATAATGATGAAAGAAGTATAAAATGAAAGTAAAGGTTTTGGGATTAAAATATAATGTTCGTGATAATGGGTGGAGTGTTTGGTGATGACAACTATTGATCCAAGACTCATGAAATAACTTGAAGTGGACACTCTATTTTCTTTATCCTCATAAAAGTCTAAATCATAATATCCAATCAGAGTGAAGTCTAAATCATAATATCCAATCAGAGTGAAGTCATCCATCTTAGAATACTTTATTCCAAAGTGTTGAGTTCCCTTCAAGTATTTTAGAACCCGTTTTGTAGCAAACCAATGTCCTTCACAAGGTTTTGCATGAACCTCGAAAGAATCCCAACAACAAATGAAATATTTGGTCTGGTGGTGGTAAGGTAGATAAGACTCCCCGTGAGTTGTTTGTACCTGGCTGCATCTTCAAATTCATTCTCTTCTTTCGATGTGAGCTTTAAATTTTGTTCCATTGGAGTAGAGAGTGGGTTACACTCAACGATGCCAAACCTATTCAACAATTCTTCAATGTACTTCTTTTGGGAAATGAATATGTACTATGGATTTTGAGTCACTTCAATCAAAGTGTTTGAAATTCAATTTCAGAAGATGTTCAGTTAGATTTTCACACCAATCTTGGTGCTTGTTTCATGCCATATAAGGATTTGATGAGTTTACATACTTTGTGTTCTTGTCCCGTCACAACAAAACCTTCTAGCTTAAACATGAAGACATCCTCTTTCAAGTCGCCAATCAAGAAAGCAGGCCTCACATCCATTTGATCAACTTTCCATTCATTTTGTGCTACCAAGGAAAATAGAGTACAAACGGTAGCCCATTTTTCTATGGGGGAAAAAGTATCCTCATAATCAATACCTTATATCTTTGCAAATCCTTTTTTCACGAGCCTCGCTTTGTGCTTGTCAAGTGAGCCATTTGATTTGTACGTGTTCTTAAATACCCACTTGCATCCAATTGGTTTGGTTCTGAATGAAAGGTCCACCAACTTCCATGTCCCATTTTTTATGAGAGCATCATACTCCTTTTGCATGGCTTCTTTCCACTCATCATGAGAATCAACGTCTTCAAAGGAATTTGGTTCAAAGTTAGTAGATAAATTCAATTCACAATCATATCATCTGCATCACTTGAAATTGATTTATCTACATCACCTCTATGTTGTTTGGTTGAATTTTTGGTTCATGTCTTTCTGACCTCATTTGGATGAACACTCTCAATTGTTTTTATGAGCCACTTTAGTGGAACTTTATGAGATGATCCAGTTTTCTTAGCTGATTGAGATGGTGTTGAATTCTCATCAAGGTGCAACCTTTCAATCTTCTCAATCACATCATCCAAATGAACTTTAGGTT
>ML777836.1:442174-476318 GCA_009831015.1 Picea engelmannii
GATTATTACTTACTTCCGAATACAGCGTAAGTGTTGAGATAAATTGTAAATTATGAAAAGTTTACTTCTTGTAGAGCTCATAGAAATTAGAAATTAAGTAATTAGTTAGAAATATAACGTTAATTCAAAATCGGGTTACTACAGTTCAACACTGCTTACATTTCTGACCAGGATTTCTTCATCAACTTTTATGTCTATACAATCAACCAATTTATGCAATCTCTTATTGTAACATCTGTACCATTTACTGTTTGTAGCATAACCCAAGAATATACCTTCATCATCCCTGCCATCATATTTGCCAATATTTCCATCATTGTTATTGATATAACATTTACTCCCAAAGACTTTAAAATGTTTGATTGAAGCAGGTCTTCCAAACCATAGCTCATAAGGAGTCTTGTCACTGTGTGGCCTGAGATGAGCTTTGTTAAGGATATGAATGACTGTATGAATTGTTTCTACCCAATATGTCTGAGGTATGTTCCTTTCATTCATCATTGATCTTGTCATTTGCTGTATTGATCTATTCTGCCTCTCAACAACTCCATTTTGCTGTGGAGTCCTTGGACTTGTGTACTCTCTTTTGATCCCATGTTTATCACAGAACTCTTTGAAGTTCCATGAACTAAACTCTCCTCCTCTATCAGACCTTACTACCTTTAATCTTTTTCCTGTTTGATTCTCAGTCAGAGCCTTAAACACTTTGAATTTTTCAAATCCTTCAGATTTTTCCTTCAAAAAGGCAACCCATTTTAGTCTAGAATAATCATCAATAATCAACATAAAATAATTTTCTTTGCCTGTACCTTCTTTCCTTGATAGTCCACATAAATCCATATGTACTAACTGGAGAGGTTTTTCTGTTGAAGGAAATTTTTTAGATTTGAACTGAGTGCGAGTAAGCTTTCCTATTTGAAAGGGTTTACAAACAGAGTCGTATGGCTTTGATATCTTCGGAATATCTTTTACTACCCCATTGTTTCCGAGCTTGATTATATGATCCAAATTTAGGTGTTCAAGTCTCCTATGCCACAGCCAACTTTCATCATACTTGCTTAAGTGGCATTCTTCTTTTTCTTCTTTTAACACATAGACATTGTTTTCTGTTCTTATCCCTTTTGCAACTAGTTGTCCTAAATTCACAGATTTTATTCTACAGTCTTTAGAGGTAAAAAAAACTTCACATCCTCGGTCACAGACTTGACTGACACTAATAAGATTATGTTTCATACCTTCTACCAACAACACATCTTGAGCTTTCCCTTTGCTATTACTCAAACTTACCATTCCTTTACCTTTTATTTTTCCTAGTGCATCATTTCCAAAAGTTGCATTCCCTGATTTGCTTTCACTTAGAGTTAGAAACTTACTTTTGTCTCCAGTCATATGTTTGGAACTTCCACTATCAATATACCAGGGATTCTTTTGTCTTTGGGCTGATAACACTAGTCCACACTTGTCATCTACTTTCTTCTTCCAAACCTTGACATTTTCAGCAGTGGGGATCAAATCTGGCTTGTAATTCCTTAAGCGACAGTCTGCAACTTTATGTCCATAATTATGGTAGTTCTAATATTCTGGTTCACTAAATAATAGATCATAACGATTGTTATGCCTATAATTGGTGTTGTGTTTCACCTGTGTCCTTCTCCCAGTCATCACATGATTTATAGTCAGTGATTTTTTGTTGCTTGGCTGTCTCAATCTTTGTGGTAGCAGATAATTATTCCTTGAAAAACTTGATTGCCCATATCTAAATCTTAAAGAATAGTTTATAGCTTTGTGACCAAAATTAGAGAAGAAAAAAACAATAACCATAGAAAAAACCTTTGTACCTTGAAAAAGTTTGTCTTCTTTGAGGAGGTCAATTTCTTTCATGCCGATAATCTCTCTGATCTACGGATTTGGTTCTAGTACTTTTTCTTTCATTCCTTCTTGGTGGATGATTTTCTTTCTTTGTTTCTGTAGAGTGACTGTTGTCAATGATTGAGGATTTGACAAACTTGATAGGTTCTGTATTACTTGGATGATCACTACTTGATCCTTCTTCATACCCCAATCCATCTTTCAACTTTGGGTTTCTTTGCTGATTTAGAACGGAGGTTAATCCTTCTGAGGCTTTAATACTTGGCATATTTTGGTGACACAATCCCTTAAACTTCTCCATTTATTTTCTGGTTTTTACTATCTCTTCTTCTAAGGCTTCACGCCTTGCTTTCTTCTCTGATAACTGTTATTTCATAATGTCTTCTATTTTCTTTTCATCTTCTAACTCCACTTTTAGTAGAGAAAAGTCTTCATCAAGTTTTTTGTCATTCATTTTAATCTACATCAACAACCATTTTTGTTTTCTCTTCTTACATCTGAGTTTGTCAATTTCTTCCAAGGCACTGATTAATTCACCTTCCATATCCACCACATCTTCTTCATCATCCATTTTAGCTCTTGTGATTTTATCATCAAGATCTCCCATAGCCATAAGCATAAAGTCATTCACTTTGTCTTCACAGGATGAATCACTATCTATGTCTTCTGAGGAGTCATCATTGTTTGCACGCAAACTTTTCTTTTTACTATATTGCTTAAATTTGTAATTCTTTTCATCATCAGAGTTCTGGTCTTTTTGATCCTTTTTCTTGTGGGGACACTTAGATGCAAAATGGCCTATTTTACCACAGTTAAAGCATTTGAAGGGAAACTTGCCTTGATATTTTCCTGATCCTTTCTTTAACCTTCTCACAAATTTTGCCTCAATATCATCTAATTCTGAATTAGTATTTTTGTCTGCTTTAAATGATGATTCTCTAGTAATGGATTTATCTTTGCTAATTCTCATTTCATATGTAGTTAAAGTTCCTAGAAGTTGATTAATGGACAGAGTTTTAATATCATTTAGTTCTTCTATTAAAGAGACTTTTGGATTAAATTTATCAAGCAGAGATCTTAAAATCTTTTGAACTAAGAATGATTCTTCAAACTTCTCACCTAGACCCTTCATGGCATTCACAAGTTCTTCAACTCTTAAAAAATACTTGCTAACTGTTTCATCTTCATTCATCTTTAGTTGTTCATATTTCAATCTATATGTTTGAAGTTTGGCATCTTTTACTTTCTCATTTCCTTCATAGCCGCTAATAAGTTTATCCCACATTTCTTTGGCAGTTTGAAGATGCATCACCTTTACAAACTCAGTTTCTACAAGTCCATTCAAGATAGCATTAAAGCTAAATTCTAACTTATCATCCTTGGAAGCTAGCACAACAGGATTTATGTATCCAAACTCTACTACATCCCAAACATCATCACCTAAGGCCATTAGGTATGTTCTCATTCTAACCTTCCAAAAGAAAAAATTTGTTCCATCAAATAGAGGAGGCTTACTAGCTAAAGTCCCTTCATGACTTGTCATGTTTAAGCTTACAGATCTACCTTTGAATAAAAGGAACTTGCTCTGATACCAATTGTTGAAATTACTAAGTCAACTAAGAGGGGGGGCGGGGGGTGAATCAGTTGTTATTGTGCTTAAATAATTTTAAGTCTATCAAAACATTCTTAATCTTTCTTCAAGTGATCATCAATATTATACAACATATGGACAATATACATAATAAGCATCAGTCACACATAAGATATACACAGAGACATATTTTCACGAGGAAACCCATAAAGGGAGAAAGCCTCTTCTTCTTCAAAATGATAGGTAATCTTTTAAGTTCTTTACATCATCTATAATTGAGCACCAACTCAATGTGAGGCTACTACCTCTGTTTTACAAGCTCCAACTTGTTTGAGAGCACCAACTCTCTAGTTTCTCTAGCACCCACTAGAAGGAAGCACAAACTCCCTGAGTGTTCCAGCACCAACTGGATGGAAGCACCAACTTCCAGTTACACAGGATCCAATCTGTATAACAAAGAACAACTATTCTCCCTTGAACCACCCTGCCACCCTGGTTTCTTTGGCTGCAACCAGATGGAAGCTACACCTCCCTGTGTTCAAGCACCCACTTGAACCTCTGAGGACAACAGTCCTCCCTAGCACCTCCCTACCACCCTGAAATACAAATAAATGATTGAATAACCAACAAAACAGATAAATCAATTCTTACCACTTCTTCATTGTTCTGCAATTCTTCTCTGCTACACTATTCTTCTGCTCTATTCATATTTGGCTGGACTTGTTGTCTCTTTCTATTTGTTCTTTATCTGTCCTTCCCATGCTCTTTGGTATGTGCACATTATTCTCTCTTCACCCTTTCTCTTCTGTTCAGCTTTTGTTCCTTATCTCTGAGCTTTATTCACACTACGCATACTATCATTTTATCTTTCTACAATTCAACTCATTTTTCAGTCAGAATGGCCAACCACGCACAGTCACTGTGTGTTTCTTTTATACAATACTACCACTTCAGTTACCCCTCAAATCCCTAGAACAACGCTTCAACAATTGAAACACCAACCGTCCAAGAACCATGATTCGGTTCTGTTAACTAAATCATAACTGAACAATTAGTTGTGAGGTGAAACAATATCCCTCCAATCATATTCAAATTCTCCTACACCATTGGATTACAAGAAACAAAATGTCTTTCGCATTTCGTATTTCGGCAATTCGCGATTTTGCATGTCGCAAATTCGTGTTGCGAAGCATCTTGACTCTCCAAGTCATGATCCCCCAAATGGAGCCAGATCAATGGTCCACAAAACTTCATAATATGATCCCTTCTTTTCTTAATCAAATGGATGACAGGATTTTAGCGTTTTTCTCTTAGAGCCTTCGAGACTCACAATAGTCCCTTTCAACATTTCGGCATTTCGGCATTCCTGTGGTGAAGTGTTTCGACACTCCAACACCCGGTACCCGGAACCTACACCAAAAAGTCCTTTTTTCATTTCGGCATTTCAACATTCCTGTGGTGAAGTGTTTCGAAACTCCAACTCCCAGCACCTGGAACTCTGAAATTGAGTTATTTCCCGTTCTGCGAAACTCTTTGTTGATGTGCCTGTTTTGGGATTTCATCGTTTTGCATTTCGCGACTTCGGGACTCCTGTGATGAAGAGTCTTGACTCTGGAATCCTCTAACTCCCGGTATCCAAAACTCCGAAATGGAGTTATTTCCCAGTTTGCGAAACTCTTTGTTGATGTGCTTGTTTCAAGATTTCGACGTTTCGCATTTCACAACTTCAAGACTCCTGTGATGAAGAGTCTCGACTTTTGACTCCTCCAACTCCCGGTATCCGAAACCCCAAAATGGAGTTTAGTTTTTGATACCTGAAATGGGGTTTAGCTTCTGATCTTTCCATGCGATCATCGTTGTGCTGCTGGTCATGATCTTTGCCATCAATGACAAACACGCATACTCTGCCTCTGTCTGCCAGTAGATTCATTGGATAACATGCAAGAGAGATTTCTTATGGTGGACATTAGGGATGAATATAATCAAGAAATATATGCTTGGTATGATTTGGAGGCTGATTGCGATGATTGGTTTATGGATAGTTGTGATTTCTGGGATGACAACCACTTCCATATTTTATTTGATGACTCTACTCCACCTTCTGTAAAGAACATCAGTGTCCCACATCAGGAGCTAGTTACCAGCATCCAACCTTCATATTCTACAATGGTATTGTTCTTTCCAGATTTATATTTGATCATCTACCACTATGTATATGGATATTTTTATTTGGATCCACATGATAGGTGTCAGTATTGGGAGCATCATTTTCAATTGGTTATTAGCTATCGATATCTTCCATGTGGGGTTCATAGGAGAAATTGGACATGGGACCCTGGTTTACAATGGCGGTTGGACTACTTCAGCATGGTGGCTTCCATTTCTCAATGGGACCCAGGTTCTCTAGTATACTTCAGCACTAAGGTCCACACTTATCCATGGGACCCCGGTATATGGTTGTACATCAAGCATTGAGGACAATGCTTTCATAAGGGGGATGGAATGTAAGGTAGCTAGAGAGGTAGTGAGGGGGGCCAAAGGGCCCATAGTGATAATAGTGGAGGCCATTCGATGTAAGGTGGACTAGGTACACTATATTATTAAATAAGGCCCACTATGGTAGTTAAATATAATAAATGGGTAGTTAGATATAATAAATGTAGGAGGACTTCTTAGAAGGTTATACTTTTAGAAGATTCCTCCACTAGAATATTCTTAGGTGATGGTAGCACTATATAAAGGGGTTCAAGCAATGTAATGGGATATGAAGAGAAATATTTTATTTGGAGCTTAAGCTCATTAGGAGGATGACCCCTCAAAGAGGCAAGTGAATAGGAGAGGATCCCTTCCATAATAGGATCCATTGTATGGTGTTGCCCTACCTCAAGGGTTTGATAACAATAAAGAAGATTTTGCATATTGTTCTTGTATATCTGTTGTGGTGATTTTGTATTCAGTCTTTGGTTCTTAACAAACTTACATCTCTGAAAAGAATGAATTCATTTTTACCTCCTTGTAAAGATGATATGCCTTGGTGGTATTTGAGTAGCCCAAGAAGATGCACTTTAGACTCCTTGCATCAAGATTGTTTCTTTGTCTCCTTAGGAATTAAGGCATAGTAGATGGAACCAAAGACCTTGATATGCCTCACCAAAGGAATGCGACCATACCACATTTTGTAAGGAGTATTATTTCCATGTGTTATACATATTTTTGCAATGGGATGTTTCCTTTGAAGTTGGTTATTGGGTGACCAAGTGCGAAAGAGTTGGGATTTAAAAACCACAAATGTTGTTCATCCAAAGGCGGAGCGCGACTGTGCAAAGGCGCACACAGATTAAATATAGGTTGTAGATATCATGAGGAGAAATCAATGGTGGAAATCCATCAGGCAGATCATATTGATGGCCATCGGGTGATCGGGATCATAGAGTTGCACGAAGTATAGCATCATAGTTCTGAAACCATGAGGCCAATCCTAGTCGTTGATCTTGGGAAGGACACGTGGTGCAAGAATAACATTTCGTTGACTCCCAGGATGCAGCGGTCAAAGGGCAGAGTCATGAGGGCTCATGAAACGTGAAGTCATGAAATAATTTGGGCCGTTCATTTCAGAAGGACACGTGGTGCAAGATCAACATAGTCATGATTTTTCCAGCCAGAAAGGTCAAAGGACAGAGTCATGAGGACTCGCGAAATGAGAAATCATGAAATGATCTAGGCCGTCCAACTAGGGGATCACATGGCAGTAGATAAGCTAAATTACGATTTCGCGTTTCAGAGGTTTCATCATGGAGAAAGGCACGAAGCCTTGAGTCCTGAAATGTCGATGTTAATCAGGGTCTTATGATGCAAAGGGACGCATGTCACCCAATCCGAGCGATAGAAATTTTGCGACTCAAATATTTCAGCATGGAAAACAATGTGAGTTCACGAAACACGAAATCATGACGCACTTGAGAGTTGGGCCCATGATCACAACCCGTAGTCATATGGAAGTAGGGATATAAATAAAGGGAAAGTGCCTATCGATTAGCGAGTGGATGAGATTGTTCAAGGAAATGATCTTGTCCGTCAAGATCAAGGAAAGTCTAATCGTCGATCTAGATGGGTCATTTCGTGGGATTGAGCATCGGGATATTTGAAATCAAGGGGAGTGCAAACTCCTAACAGGAGAAATCCAAAAATTTCATATGGATAAGCATGAGGTCACAACCCGAGTTCACGTGGAGCAATGGATAGGAGTTGCGCCAAAGGCCGAAAGTGCTTGTTTTGGTCTCATCAGAAGGTCTGTGTGGTTTCGAAGCGTTGGGCTTGACTTGGAGGAGTCGTAAACATCTCCTGGAGAATTCATGGGTGTGAGGCTCCATCCCGATCCCGATGCAGGTAGTTAATGAAAAAAGGGGGAGGTGGTTGAAACCTTGCCTCACCCCATAAATGGAAAGCATGGAGGAGTCGACCATGGAAAATAGTGTTGTCAGCCCATGGTACTCCTACGAGTGGTTTTTCCTGCAAGCCTGTACTATTATGAGATCACGTCTAACAGAAGAAGATGCAGATGCCAAGTTTTGAATTTAATAGCTAAGTCACATCCCTGATGATGGGAAGTTGTTCTGAGTATAAATACTTATTTTTGATATTTTGTTAGGGTCAATGGTAGAGCAAAGCTCCCGTATTGTAAAGTTCTAGTAAAGCCTCTGGCTTCTGGTTATGTATCTGTATCTGAGACTTCTTGTTTGATAACAATCAACTTTCTTTCTCCATCTTGTTTTCCTCTAATACTGAAAAAGTTCATGGTTAACTGATTCATTTAAATTATGGTGACTGCATTATGATGAAAGTTTGATTATAGTGATGTTATAATTTCTTTTAGTTCCTTTGTAATTTGAATTCAAGAAGAACTTGTGTTTAAGTTTTTCTTCCTTAGGCTGCTGGAAAGCCTGATGTTCATAGCATACCTCTACATTCTTCTATAAAGTCTTCTTCGTACTCACCCTTACTACAACCTACTGACTGAACTTAAACCGGAACTCACCTTCGTGTGCATATTAGTCCAGTTTTTTGAGTTAAGATGATATTTTCTTGAGATTGCGCCCATTTGACCCTTCTATAACCAACCTGTGACATAAAATAATGATGGGTATCAGGATTACCTCTGTCGCAATCCAGGGGTGACTTCTGGTGCTAACATTTCTGGCATCGTTGTCGAGGATGAATTGAAGATTTTCCCTGGGTAGAATGACAACAAACTTTTGATTTTGAACGTGAATCAGAATTTAGAACCTTTTGAAGATTGCAACTTGCGCCTGGCGAATCCACTGTATTGACTCTACTGTTTCGGTGTGGTTTCTTCTGGCCACACCTAGTAACCCCTGGGAGAAACACAACGATCAAATCTAGTCTTTGATGGTGAAAAAATACCAGACACACTCACGCTGCATATATTTCACCTGGCAACTCCATGATTAAATAATCAATCGACGACTCCACTGGTTCAACATGGAAAAAGTCTTGGCTTGGAGGTTTTCTCCTTTTAATTTTTTTGTTGTTCCTAATTTTTCTAATGCCGTCCCTACTATGGATGAATGGGGTGATTATTTTCCCATATTTAGAGAGAGTAAAGAGGACAACCCTACTCGGCATCTCCATGAGTTTCATGAACTCATGCATTAGTGGGAGATACATCATGAGGATGTTTTAATGAAGATGTTAATGTTCTCATTGGATGGGGATGCCCGTGAGTGGTATCAATCCTTTCCCCCTGATAGCATCTCCTCCCTAGAACAATTTCATACATCCTTTAATAAGCATTGTCAAAGGTATTATTCCTTTGATTTTATCTGTCATAAGTGTTGTGAGGGATGTGAACTCCATGATCAAGGTATGGTTGTGTCCAGTGAAGGCTACTAGGATGAGGAAAATGAGGAAGATGAAGATGCTTTGGATGAAGTTATGGAACTGGTAAAATCTCTCACTGCCAAACTAGAAAGATTGGAATATGAAGAAAGCATAGAGGATTTTTCAGTCCTTGAGGCAGATGTCCTTGGCAGCTCTACTGGGGATGATAATGAATATTTCATAATTGTAGAGGCCTTGATTTCTGCTCCTGAGGTGCAGGTTGTCCCTATCTTTGATGATTATTCGGATGAAGAGAAACAGAGCCCCACATCACATTTTGCTGACCAGAGGAGAAATCGGCCTATATATGACAGCTACGAATCAGATTCTGAGTTAGATATGCAATATTTCCAAGAGCATACAACAGAGCCTTATCCTTTATTCATTAAGGAAAAGCATTGTGAGGAAATCAACCATCCTGAGCAGCATGATGAAGAGTAGAGCTTTCCCACGGGTCATGTTTATGATGATTATGAATCTGACCCTTCGGAGAGCCAAGAAGAAGAACCAGAGGAGCAGCAGAAGGGGCAGTTTATCCCATGTCCTAAGATTTTCCGTGAGCACCCATCGCCTGAGATCAATCAGCCTGCATCGATTGTTCACCCACCTATGCCTACCAAAGATATTCATCCATGTGTGAGCAGTTGTATAGTAGAGAAGGCCGTCTGTTACAAATTTTCTGGAATTTTCCTCTCGGCCTATGAGCCTATGAAGGAATACATGGAATTGTATTTCTTTCATGTTTTGAAGCTGCCCAGCTTTATCCTGAACTCGGCCTTAGGAGGAAATATGAATAATGTAACCATTCTACTGTCACGGTTGCATTATCTATTTTCAATCATCGACAGAGTGAAGCAGCTTCTAGTTAGGAAGTTACTTGAATATCTATGGTGGAAGTTTGCTTTCACCTAGCACCATGTAAAAATCAATTAGTTTAGGAATGTACATAAATAAGCTCATGTGGAGCATGTGTTTTTGCTTTCGTTTTTCTTACTTATCAGCCTGTATTTTTCAGTAGGATCTTTTTTTAACATGACTCCATAGCCCAATGCATAAGGTGATTAGAACTGCTTGTTCTTGGCAGCTCATAGGGAGCATGCCATCCCCCATGGAGCCTAATGTTATCACATATTTCTGAAGGGGGATGTTTCAGTTGAATTTGGCCATTGGGTGACCAAGTGTGAAAGAGTTGGGCCTTAAAAACCACAAATATTGTTCATCCAAAGGTGAAGTGTGATTGTGAAAAGGCGTGCACAGATTAAATATGGGTCATAGATCTCATGAGGAGAAATCAACGGTGGAAATCCATCAAGCAGATCAGATCGACGACCATCGGGTGATCGGGATCATAGAGTTGCATGAAGTATAGTGTCAAATTTGTGAAACTGTGAGGCCAATCCTAGTTGTTGATCCTGAGAAGGACATGTGGCACAAGATTAGCATTTCACTGACTCGTAGGATGGAGTGGTCAAAGGGTAGAGTCATGAGGGATCATGAAACGCGAAGTCACAAAATAATCTGGGTCATTCATTTCAGAAGGACACATGGTGCACGATAAATATAGTCATGATTTCGCGAGTCATAAATGTCAAAGGGCAGAGTCATGAGGAATCGTGAAATGAAAAATGATATGGGTTGTCCAACTAGGGGATCATGTGGTAGCAGATAAGCTAAATCATGATTTCGCGTTTCGAGGTTTCAACATGGAGCAAGGCGCGAAGACCCGAGTCCCGAAATGTTGATGTTAATCAGGATCATCCTATGAAAAGGGATGTGTGTCACCCAATCCGAGTGATCGTGATTTTGCGACTCAGAGTTTTCAGCATGTAACACAATGTCAGTTTGCGAAATGTGAAATCACGACGCGCCTGAGAGTTGGGCCCATGATCACAGCCCGTAGTCATATGGAAGCAAGGCCATAAATAAAGGGAAAGTGCCTATCAAGCAGCAGGTGGCTGAGACTATTCAAGGAAATGGTCATGGTCGTCAAGATCAAAGAAATTCCAACCGTCGACCTAGATGGGTCATTTCGCGGGATCAAGGATTGGGATATTTGAAATCAAGGGGAGTGCAAACTCCTGACATGCGAAATCCCAAAATTTCATATGGATAAGCATGAGGTCACGACCCAAGGTCGCATGGAGTGATGGATAGGAGCTACGCCAAGGGAAAAAGGCATTTGTTTTGGTCTCATCAGAATATCTGCATGGTTTCTAAGTGTTGGGCTTGACTTGGAGGAGTCGTAAACATCTCTTGGAGCATTCATGGGTGTCAGGATCCATCCTGATCCCGATGGAGGTAGTTAATGAAAGAAGGGGGAGGTGGTTCAAACCTCACCTCACCCCATAAATGGAAAGCATGGAGGAGTCGGCCATGGAAAATAGAGCTGTCAACCCGTGGTACCCCTACGAGTGGTTTTTCCTGCAAACCCATACTATTCCGAGATCGCGTCTGACAAAAGAAGATGCAGACGTCAAGTTTTGACTTTAATAGCTAAGACACATCCCTGATGGTGGGAATCTGTTCTGAGTATAAATACTCAGTTTTGATATTTTGTTAGGGTTGATGGTAGAGAAAAGCTAACGTATTGTAAAGTTTTAGTAAAGCCTCTGGATTCTAGTTATGTATCTATATCTAAGACTTCTTGTTTGATAACAATCAACTTTCTTGCTCCATCTTGTTTGCCTCTGATACTAAAAGAGTTCATGGTTGACTGATTCACTTGAATTATTGTGACTGCATTATAATGAAAGTTTGATTATAGTGTTGTTATAATTTCTTTCAGTTCCTTTGAAATTTGAATTCAAGAAGACCTTGTGTTTAAGTTTTTCTTCCTTAGGTTGTTAAAAAGGCTGATGTTCACGGATGACCTTTACATTCTTCATTGAAGTATTTCTCCTACTCACCCTTACTACAACCTACTAACTGAAGTTAAACTGGTCTTCACCTTCGTGTGCATATCAGTCCATTTTTTTGAGTTAAGATGATATTTTCTTGAGATTGTGCCCATTTGACCCTTTTATAACCAGCCCGTGACATAAAATACTGATGGGTATCAGGCTTACCTCTGCCGCAATCCAGGGGTGACTTCTGGTGCTAACACCGTAAGAATGAGATGGGAACCTATTTTTCAAATAAACTGCACATAGAACCACATCAACGCAAAACATTCATTTCACATTTTTTAAAAACATCATGGAATGAACCATATTTAAGAGAGTTATGTTCATTCTTTCGGCTACACCATTTTTTTGAGGATTGTATGAAACAATTTTTTGATGCTTGATCCCATGTTGGAGAAGATAGTTTCAAATTCATTAGGTGTATATTCTCTTCCATTATCATTATGAAAAGAGCCAATACAATATTGGGCTTCAATTTGGATCCATACATGAATTTCTTTTTAAAGTTTCAAAAACCTGTGATTTATCTTTCGATAAGTACGTTGAACACATCATGGTGTAATCATCAATAAAAGTTATGATATCTCTTTTCCCACTAGCAGATGGAACATACATGGGGCCACACAAATCAGAATGCATCAATTTTATCTTTCTATGTGCTCTTGAAGTACAATCATGAAATGGTTTCTTGTTGTGTTTTCCAAGGATACAAGCCTCGCATTTCTTCAAATTCCTTAGAATGGTGCAAAAACCAAAAACACCATTCTTTTTCAATGAACAAAGTCTACCATAATTATTGGGTCCAAATCTAGCATGTCATAAGAGACTAGATGGCAATATACCTTCATCATGGTGAGAGAGGTATGCAAAATTGTGTGCATGGGAGAATGTCCCTTTCAACTTCAATAGTCTTCCATCCTCCACTCCAGTCATAAAAACAAGTGAATGTCCGGTCAGAATTGTGTGCATGAGAGAATGTCCCTTACGAGCCATATTCAATGACTCGCCCAACACGCATTATAATCTTCCTTATTGATTCCAAAAAACAATATCCTTTTCATGAATTTCCATTGCTGGAAGATAGAACTACATGATTTTTTCATAGTACATGTAGCCTTGTTGGGAAAATGCATTAACCAAATTCTTCAATTCTAAGAGCTTTAGTTGAAGCATATTACCATCACCTTCATTATGATCTAACTCTTCACTTTCTATGAGAGGGTCATGTATAATAGCCTCGAACAAATTTTGAGCTCTCAAATATTCTCCAACTTGCAAGTGTAAAAGAGCTTCTTGATATGTACATGTCAAACGAAATCCTAAGCTTCTTGTATTGGTTCCAAAGGATCCCATTGGATCTTTGACTACATGTCATTGATGGTAGAAATCGAAAAAATACTCCCTTGTATTTTACAACCATGATGCTAGCATGGAGCGTGATAGAATTTGGAAGGTTAATGTGTGATGAGTTGAAAAACTATAAGAGTTTAATTTGTTGGGCTATAGATTATTTCCTCAAAACAATGACTTATCCCGACACTTTATACATACAGTTCGGTGAACCCTTTGCATATCATGATTTCTTTGAGAGACTAGAGGACATGGACACACCTAGAATAGTTTACAATATTACCAAAGATAATTTGGGCCCAGAGGTTACTGCAGACAAGACAAGCTAGGTGGTCAGTTATTTGAATCCTTCACAGATCGACTATTGTAAAATAGATTGAGGGAAGAATACAACTAATATAACCATTTAGTACCCATGTCTATATCCTACGAAGGGGCTTCACCATCGTGAACAATTGTAGGCTTGGGTGCCTGTGGCCATGAATTAGTGGGCATGTCCACCCTCTTTGGTCGGATGTGGTTACAATTAGTTTCAAAAAATAATTATGGTTATGGGTAAGGTTTGTCTAGTACTTGAACGAAAGTTTCCACTCATTTCCTTGTAGAGAACACAATTGATCCAAATGAGAATGCGGACGAAGCCAAGGGGCATGCACAACATTTCCAGGGATGAGGATGACGGATGGAAGAATAATGTAGAGGGAATAACTAGAGGCATCTCTTCACGTGGGATACAATAGGGAATAACTAGAGGATTTTTTGCATGGGGGACTTACTAGCAGAGGAAATAACTACAAGAGTTTATGCATGCAATCATGGAGTTAAAATGGGCTATGATACCAGTGTGAGGCCAACAGATGAATTGTATTAACATGGGACATTTATAAATACAATAAAAAGTGACCTTTGGTTTCATCTTTCAACAAGTTTGAATGACTCTAAGCATTCACCTAAGCCTCTCCATATTTCTACTAAATACTATTTACAAAATACCATAATCACTAAGATTAATTATCCAACAATCACAATCCAAAAATAGCTCACATGTGAAATGAGATGTGACAAATAGTATCACAACAACCAAGTTGTTTGCACTATCAAAACCCTAGATTATTTATAGTAGAAAAATCATCGCGCAAGGAAACAACATATTGGAAAAAAAACTAAAAATTTTCCATTTGCAAATGGAATCTGATAAAAAAAGTTACAAGTAATATCAAAATTTAATCCCACAAATACAACACAAAACTCGGGAAAAAAAAGTTTAAAAACACAAAATAAAATCCCATGACCTTTATTACTCACACAAAATCTCATATTTACAACCTCTGAACACATGATTCCCATAACATGTATCTACTCACATAGAGTTCCATCTCTAAAATATTTAAGCATAAGATCAAATCTCATGGCCTTTTAGTTACTCACATAAAATTTCACTCAAAATAACTTAAAAAAAGCAAAACAAATGTCAAAACCCCCTAAGTAAAAGCTAACCAGCTAGTGATAAGTTATGTAGAATATGTGTGAACTCAAAATCACTAGTTGTAAATTTCTTTCAAGGCTCACTACTTGGAATCTTGGCAGCGAGCTTGGAAATCTTGACCTTCTTACTAGGATCTCCCCTCACAACCTTGGGGATTGTTTCCCTTGTAAGAGAAGCCAAAAAGGAATTGCACACATTAAAAAAATCAATTAAGCTTTCAAAGAAAACAAATAAGGTTCCATTCTTTGGAAAATTCATTCTCTCATTTATGTTCAAGAACGTAGCATCACTGACAACGAAACACAAAAAATGATGGATTGTGCCTACTGCTTCTGCCTTTCTTGCTTGGAAAACTGAGAAATAAACCCCCACTAAGTTCCTTTAATGGGATACGTGGGCACGAATCCTTCTGTTGCATCTACTGGAGCTCACCCAAATTCTAGGCCGTCACAAGCAAAGAGTTGTCGTTGAGACATATGCCATTCTACTTCTTTTGCGTCTAGATTCTTGTCAAATTGTTATCAACCAAACTCCAGTTGGAGAAAGTAAAATATGCATTATCGGCCATATTTTACTGCAAACAATTTCAGCCATATCAGCACAATAATTCTCAAAGAGAGTAATCCAGGGAAGAAGAAAAAAAAGCATTCAAACTTGCAAGTTAATGCTAGTTGAAAATGACTTTGAGTGAATCGAAGCTTAGATGTCCAATCCTGATTAACAAAAGAGAGCTTCAGGGTGGCACAAATAAGTTATTGCATTACTGAATACTTACAATACATTGTGACTCAATATATATGGATTCCATAGGTTGTTATGAGATATAACTTATTCCAATCATAGAAGCAGAGATTGAGAGAATATCTCAACCACACGCCAAACTAGGAGCTTATCAAACAACCTCCACTCACTCAATATTATCTAAACACTAATATATACTCACAGGTCATCTTATAATGTCACCTTCTTAACAGTTCATGAGAAAAATCATACAACAAGCGACAAGTATGAGTTACATTTTCCAACACACCCCCTTAATGAATACTTGTTGATTGTATCTTTAGTCCTTTTGTTTGTTGTTGCTAGTTGTGCTTACTGATTGTTATTACTGGTCCATTCTTCATTTTTGGGCTTTCACTACTCTGGTTTGTGTCTTTCTCCCGTATCTGCATAAATTATATTATTTATGTCCATATAAAAATTTATTCATCTACTGAGATACATGGGTACCAACCACTATACTCGCAAGTTCCATAGAAATGTTTTTCACCTACGTGGTTCATCAATATATTTGTTCATCCTTCATCTTGGATCTTCATTCTTTAGTTGTCATTTGTTAGAGTCGTGAATTCTAACAAAATGACATCACCTTCATATTGAGGTCATGAATCTCAATATGTATGTTAACAATATAAAATCCAAGACCATATACCACTTACAGGATGCCAGTTACCATCGAAAATGCATCCCCTACTTCCTCTTATAAAGAATTTTACAAAGATTTGTCACTTGCACACATTACTTAGGAAACCATAACAATGAACCTATTTCATGACTATTACAATCAATATTAATTACCATGACCCCATTTGTTTTGATGACCTCTTATGAGCCTAGAATGAAATCCCACATGATCATTCATCCCATAACTTTCATGCATCCCACACTTTCACACTGCAAGAAATATGCATCAGTCACCATTGCATCTCAATGGTATCTTTCAAAATTATCTTTATGATGTGAATTCATCTATTTTTCATTTTCACAGTGGCATAATTATGAATCAACTACCAAAATAAATCTCTCCTCATCTGATGGTGGTCATTTTGTAACTTTCCTTGTGTCTACGTGAATTGTAGATGCCTATGATCAGTGTGGATGATTGTTTCCTCATAATATAATGCTTCCATTTTCAACATGGTTTGATAATGGACTACATCTCTTTTTCATAGGTGGGATATCTATGAACAACATCAGATAGTGTTTCACTATGATAGGCCACTAGATGTCCCTACTGAGTGAGGAATGCACCAATGCATAGTTAGAGGCATTTGTCTCAATCTCAAATGGTTGTTGTAGGTATAACAATGTGAGGACTAGTGGAGAGAAGAGGTGATTTCTTAGATCCCGTAATGATTTCTAATATGAGTCGGACTAGGAAAACCTGGATTTAGCTCCACCATTGGTCACTTGACTTATGGGCCAAGCGATATGAGAGAATGCCAACACGAACCTACAATATACATTGGTGAGGCCCAAGAAGTTGTGGAACTCTATCATAGTCTTCAGGGATAACCAGTTGTGAATGACTTGGATCTTGGTTGGGTCCACATCCACCCCATGTTCATCTATTACGTATTCCAAGTATTGAATTTGCTTCATGTCGAATGAGCATTTCTCCAAATTGGCATATAAATTGTGTTGTCGCAGGTTGCTCAGGACATATTGGATGTGATGAAAATGTTCTTCCCAGGTCTGGTTGAATATGAGGATTTCATAAAAATATACGACCAAAACATTTTTTGTGAATGGTCGTTAGATATCATCCATCATCCTCATGAATGTCGCTAGAGCATTATTCAAGCCAAAAGGCATGACAAACCATTCAAAAATGTCTTCTTTAGATTTGAAGGTTGTTTTCCACACATCGGTTTGTTATATTGGAACTTGGTTGTAGCAAGACTTCAAATAAATCTTACTAAAGAACTTGGAATCCTTAATCTTATCAAGAAGATTGTCAATTCGTGGGATCAGGTATCAATTCTTGACAGCGATATTGTTTAAGGATTTATAATAAATACAAAATTGTAATGTCCCATCCTTCTTATGTACCAACACAATTGGTCTCCCACAAGGAAAGGAGCTTAGTCAAATGTGGTCCTTGTGGATGAGCTCATGAATCTAACTCTTTATTTCCTCATTCTCCATAAGGGAGTGCCTATATATTGGACCAATGGGTAAGGGCGCACCAGGAATCAAGTCAATGGAATATTTGACTTGATAATGTGGAGGCACCCATGTAGGTGAAGTGAAGATATATCTATATTACACCACAACATTTTCCACTTTCTTATGTTGTGTAGAGAGATACTATGTAGGGCTATGGAAATCGCAGTGGCCTTTCGTTCACCTTCTGATTGAACCTTGAAGAGGACAAATATTTTAGTCTAATAGATTACCTTCTGGCACTGTTTTTCCAAGATCAATGAAATTACAGTAGTCGAAATTACCTCTGGTGCCCTGTAGGGATGACCTCCCACATTAACAATGACACTATGGGATTGAGACTCATAAACAACATGACACTTCCACATATAAGGTTTTCCTAAAATAACATCACAAACTTCGAGTGGGGAAACATCACAAAGTACCTCATCTTTGAAGGGCTTGATGCCATAGGAAAAGCGACACTACTGGCTGACGCAAAGGTATTTTCCCTATCTCAACCAACCAATGGTGTATGCATTAAGTACCAAAGACTTGAATAAAAGAGCACCACAATAGATCCAAGAACATTATAGAATAACTCCCACTTTATTATTACGAAAAATCTTGAGGTAGGGAAACACCATATAATAGATGTTATTACGGAAGGGATCCACTAATGATCACTTGCGTCTTCGAGGGGGAAACCTCCTATTGATCTACTCCTCCAAATACAATAGTTTTTTACTTCCCCATTACATTTCTTGAACCCATTTATATAGTGCTACCAAACACCTAAGAACATTATAGAGGAGGAACCTTCTAGAATCAATTCCTTCTATTAAGTATTCTTACATTCATTTCATTCACACTATTCCTTATTCATTAAAAGTGACCTTTATATGTAACAATACTTATCTACTATACCTCCCTAGGTACCCCATATTATTCCCCCTAGCTACACTATATTCCATCCACCTTATGAAAGTGTTGTCCTCAACGCTTGTTATGAGGGCGTAAAACCATATATCAGGGTCCCATGGATAAGTGTGGACCATAATGTTGAAGTAGGATGGAGAAATAGGGTACCATGTAGGAGTGCAAGACACCATGTTGAACTAGACCAAATGCCACAGTAAACCTAGGTCCCATGTCCAGGTGCTCATGTGAACTCCACACTGAAAATGTTGGAACTCAATAGCCAATTGAAAATTATTCTACCAAGATCGACACTAGTCATGTGGATCCAAATATGTAGAGCCAACCAAAACATCATCCATGATTATTAGAGATTAAGAAAATTGAATAAGAGTATGCATATAAGTCTCTTGTCTTCTCTCCAGGATGTGCTCTATAAAAGGTGGAGTAGAGTCATCAAATAGAATATCAAAAAAAAAATCATCCCAAAAATTACAACTATCCATATACCAAGAACCACATTCAACCTTCCAATAAGACCAAACATATGTTTCTTGATTATGTTCTTCTATGAGACAATGGTCGATGATCTTCGTCTTATAACTCTCCATATACCAATCATCGCAACCAAATCATAAATTATACTAGGCATATATTTCTTGATCATATTATATCTTGGTGTAAATGTTGATGATCTCTAGATTAAACTTCTCCTGGATTTTGGCTATGGTCTCTTGAGTCTTTTGACAATTGTTTTGGATGTATTTCCAGAAGGGTCCAAAATCTCGACGCATATCTTGAAATTTTTTTTCTAAGCCCATGAGAATTTGAGACCAGATATATATTAGAAGCGATACATATAATATACCAAAAGAAATATCTTAAAATCCTTGATCTAATGGCATTTATCTGGTAGAAATATGAGAATCCTGTCAAAAGTTATGAGCTCTGCAATCCCATCACTATCACGAAAACCCCTAAATATCATTGATTTTAAATCAAAGATATATTCATTTCTGGAGATTTGATTCATACATTTTTTTTTGAAATGAGGTAATTTTTCAATAGGAACTTAGATCTGCAAATTTTTTGGAAAAATTTGGCACCAATTGCTACAAAAATCAACAAAATTGCACAGTTGTCCACGGAAAAACCCTGAAAATTTACAGATTTTAAAATGATGATAACTTCAATTCTCGAACTCCGTTTCAGATGATTTTTTTTTTAAATTAGTTTTTTTTCCAATAGGAACTCGGATATATAACCAGTTTCTACAAATTTTGCATATAAAGCTACATGAATTGTCCAAAGTGTCATGGCCCTCTTTTTTTCTTCTTCTCGAAACAAATCTGCAAAATAGAAAAAAAATCCATTTTTTGTGGTCGAAGAAAGTGCTTTCATGCCACTTGTTAAGTTATTTAGATCTGAATATAGAAACAACACAATAAATCCAAGAACAATATAGAAAACTCACACTTTATTATTATAGGTACAATAGATCCTATTACGGAAGGTATCCACTCCTGATCACTTTCCTCTTCGAGGGGGAAACCTCTGAATGAGATACATGCTCCAAATACAATACTTATCAAATTTCTCATTACATTTCTTGGGCCCCTTTATATAGTTCTACAAAGTACCTAAGAAAATTCTAGAGGAGGAACATTCCAGAAGAGAAACCTTCTAGTAATTCCTCTTACAGTTATTGCATTCACACTAGGCCTTGTTTGTTAAAAGTGGCCTTTATACATAATAATACTTATATATTATTATTCTCCTTGGGTACCTCCCTAAGTACACCATGTTATTCTCCCTAGATACACTACAATATGGTTGAGGGTGTGGTATTATGGACAACTTCAGTCTCTTGAAAACCTCAACTGATATCAATTTATTTTGTCCCTCGCTATCAACAATGAAATTTAGTGGGGTTCCCTTCACCCACATATGTGAATGGAAGAGGCACTCCCTCTCCTCAAGCTCCTCTGACTTGTTTGGTTGGATATTTGTGATTGCGATGATAACATTGGGTTCTACATCGATGATCCATTTTCCTTGTTCTGAATCAGGTTCTGAATCCTTTTATTTAAGCTCAACCAACAATTACTATTTCTAGAAACATTCACTAGTGTCATGCTAGGGGATTTTGTGGAAATCACACCACTTTCCATTGTCCTTATTTGTCTTCCCATTACCCTTCTTTTCTTGTATCTTGGATTGGTTGTCCTGAGGTTGGATTCTGTGATGAGCACTGATGATAATCTGTCTCAGTTTGAGTGCTTGAACCTATGTTTCTTGCATGCATTCAATGCTTATGTTGAGAAATTTCTCTAGATTTATGCTTTCACCTTTAAACTCATAGCACAAGATCATGTTATTGTAGGCATAATGCAAGATGGAGCTAAGATAACTCAATGAGTCAATGCCCAATAGATTGTATGTCCATACCCCAAAAGGAAGAGACAATGGAAAGTTTGTGTAGAGAACAATGCCCCCTAATTCCATTCTCAACATGTATGGGCCTTCAATAATTCAATCAGGGATTTTCTTGAGATGAGAACTTAACATGAACCTAGATACCCAACTTGAACAATTGTAATAGTTGAGAAATCAAAACTTGCCCAAGTTGTCACAGTTTTAGTGTCTTGCAACACTAGATTGTCTAAATCCATGAATTTTGAACAATTTATTTGACTAACATTAGCATACCATGCCATAGACCCTTTTGTGTCTTGTAGAATTAAGTTTGTTGACTCCGGTCCTAGATTTAAACATGGCTTTCCTATGATGGGTCTATTTCTGTTGGCTACCCATATTATGGATTCATTAAATTTGATATAAACTACTACCATGCACTAAGTTTGGTTATATTGCCTTTTCAAATATATGGTGTATAAAGAGAAACCTTGGTCTCTCATGAAGAGGAATTTACCGATCAATTTAGATAAACATTTTAACAAATAAAAGTGTGTTGAAACAATTTGATTCTATTTAGAACTTGCAAAAAAATAACATTGATCTATGATGTTATTTATGTGGTGTCAAGTTGTAGATACAAGGTGGAAAAGAAGAGAGGTGGTTACTTCAAACACGCGCACATGATTTCCATGCATTCTATATGGTCCACATTGAAGGACATGTTCAACTAGGATCTTTGACTCCAATGAGAAGGTAGTGGGGAGGAACCACATAAGGAAACCTGAATTTAGGGAACATGCGAGGGTTCACTAGGATGAGAATGGTCTCACATAGGACTACAAGAGTTATGCATGGCTTAGACTGATGGAGGACAATGCAAGTTATTTTCTTGTACCACTAATAAAGGAGGCCAAATCAAAACCTCAACATGGAAAACTCAAGAACATGCCAATTTTGTAATATATTTAGTATTATTGGTATAAATTAAAAACTTGAATGCATAGAGAAAAAGGGAGGTGTCAAAGGGTTATTGCTAGATTGGTAAAAGTAAGGTTCAAATCTTCCCAACCACATGTTTTCCCTTGTGGACTGCTTGTGCTATTGTTAGTGCTAGTGCTTATATTTCTAGATTACACAAAGTGCAAGTTCTAAGTGAATTTGGTCTACCACTCTAATTCATGAGTGATTAGAATGGTAAAATGATTAAAAACTTGATTGCATCGAGAGAAAGGGAGGTGTCAAAGGGTTATTTCTAAATTGGTAAAAGTAAGGTTCAAGTCTTCCCAACCACATGTTTACCCCTTGTGGACTGCTTGTGTTATTGTTAGTGCTAATTCTTATATTTCTAGATTACACAAAGTGCAAATCCTGAGTGAATTTGGTCTACCATTAAATTGGTAACTTTTGAAATGCTTCTACCACATTGTAATATCTTACATCAATAATTGTCATTTGCTAGTGCTAATGTGCATGCTTGTTTTTACAATGAAGTCCTAGACAACTTTATTAGAATAAATACCACAACATCTACTTGCAAAAGAGATGCTCCTCTAGCTTATAATATATTTTAATAATATTGTAATACCTCACATTGAATACTTGGTGTGCTAATATCGTAGCTTGTGATATAATTTAATAATATTATAATATCTCGCATTGACTAGTTGGTATGCTAATATCAACCACATGCATACTTGAATGTATTTGGTATAATAGATACTTTGAATCTCTACTCTTTAAGCAAAAAGAAAATTAAAAAACACAAAAGCTTAAAAAAAAAATGCTCTTACACCTCAATTTGATAAGATATGTAACATGTATTTTTGACATCAATTATAAACCAAAAACAATTATCATATACTATCAAATTAATAATAATAAATTACATTTATTTAAATATTTTAATTTTGAAAAAAATGATTTAATTCTAAATCCTATACATGCTTAATAAATAATAAATATTTTAATTTTGAAAAAAATGATTTAATTCTAAATCCTATACATGCTTAATAAATAGAGTATTAAAAGGAATATACATTCTTAAAAAGTGAGGAAAGTGACCCTATGCGATTAAAAAACATAAGGTTAAAAATGGATCCGTGCTCTTTAAAAAGTTATGAAGCTATAATGACTTTGGAATCTGTAGCTTTAAAGGTTCCCCGGATAAAAGGAAAAAACCCTTTCAAATTGGGTTGGTTATGAATAAATCATTGGAATTGTTTGGTCTTCGTGGAATCTAAACACCTTAGGTGCTTGCAAGTTACATCCAATCAATATGGATCATGGGAAAATGCACCGAGCCCAAATAGCTATTGCAAGTATCGGCAGTAAAGTTTGAGCTTCTAACATCTTTTTGAGACTTGAATAAGGGACATGATTAGATTGGTCCCTCAAAATGATCCAAAAATTATTGAAGGAATGGAATGACACTTTGAAATGGGAATATAATATAATATAATGTAAAATAATAATATAATATAATATAATGATGAAAGAAGTATAAATGAGGTCCACTTGACTTCATCTCCTATCATAGTGAGACATTGTCAGATATTGTCCATAAGTACCCTACTTACGAAAAATAAATGTACTCCATTGTGTAAGCATGTCGTCAGTGGAGACATTACATTCTTGGGAAAGAGACAGTCATCCACACTGATCATAAGCCACTACAGTTCATGCAGACACAGGGAAAATTGCAGAATGACCGCCATCAAAAGTGGTCCACATACTTGCAGCAATTCCACCTCAACATCAAGTATAAAACAGGAAGCACCAATCACGTCATTGATTTCCTCAACAGATTGCCAGTCGCGACGCTCACCACGCTACCACCACCTACCAAATGTTGGGTGCAAATGTCATTGTCGATAATTTCCATCTTCAGGATGGGTTGTTGTGTCGTCTGGGCCATATCTGTGTTCCATTGAGTGAGCGAATGAAGCTAATATGGGAGTCCCACTACAATTGGGTGGTAGGACACTTCGATGTTGAAAAGACAGTGGCGATGCTATAGAAACATTTCTACTGGCCGAAGCTTCGACAGGAGGTTAGTAAGTATATCAGTTCCTGCACTGCCTACACTATTGCCAAAATGACCACTAAGAAACAGAGCTTGTACACCCCTCTTCCTACTCTTGATAGGCCATAGGAATCCATCTCAATGGACTACATGTCGGGCCTCCAGTCCACCAAGCGGGGAAATGACTGTGTTTTTGTGGTTGTTGATCGCTTTTCTAAGATGGCGATTATGGTTGCTTGCAAGAAGAGAATCACAACATAGGCCACTGCCAAGCTCTTCTTTGAACGAGTTTGGGTACATTTTTGAATCCCACAAACCATTGTCTCAGATCGGAATATTCGATTTCTCAGCACATTTTGGTCAAGCCTCTAGTTACTGTTGGACACCAAGCTCACCAAATCCACGACCTTCCACCCCTAGACAGATGGCCAAACCGAGGTTGTAAATCGAATGATTGTGCATATCCTTTGCATGTATAATTCAAATCACCCTTGCACATGGGATGAGATCCTTCCCTATGTCCAGCATAGCTACAACCGAGCCCTGCATAGCTCAACCAACCACAACCCCTTTCAAGTGGGGTTGGGATTCCAACCATTGGGACCCTTAGATGTTGCACTTCCCCTTCCAGTCACTTCAACCAACCCATCTCCTACTCCAACTGAAGCTGACAAAGCCACTTGATTCATTGAGCGGATCCAACACATCCGTCAACAGGTTCAGGATATCCTACAGAATTCCAATGACAAGTACAAACAACACCATGATCAATATCGGGTGTCGCATAAGTTTCAGGTGGGTGACAAAGTTTGGTTGCACTTGCAGAAAGAACGCCTTATAGGACCCCATTGGAATCTTCTCCCAATCTGTTATGGGTTGTACACTATCACCAAGGCCGTGGGGGAGAATTCTTTTGAGCTCAACATTCCTCTTTTCCTTGGTCTGCACCGAGTGTTCAACATGGATCTCCTTCGCCCTTATTTCCCACCATTATTGGACACCTCAGAAGTAGCAGAACAATTGACACCAATAGAGCTCAACCCCGACTGCCTACAACAGGCATCCAATGATCAGATTGTGGACAGGCAGATCAAGGGCACTCAACAACAAAGGATCCAACTTTATTGAGTCATCAAAGCAGGGCAGCTCCTGCACCAAGGCAGGTGGCTCACCCGAGGCCAAATTCTGCGGAAATTTCCTCATTTGATGGGGGACCTCAACACAATGGACACCATTGCTTCCTAAGGAGGGAGGATTGATCTATATGGATATTGGTGGCTACCCACCTTTTCCAACTAGCTCAAAACAATTTTCTGACAATTTTGGCAATTTACTATTTTTAGCAGTTTTAAGTTTCGAGGCCATTTTGAGGGCCTAAATGAAGGTTTTTCAGGATCGAGCTCCTCAATGATATTCAACGACATAATTGAGGCCCTAAAATGAATCTCCTCGGCGATACCTTTCCAATGGGCTATCACACGCCTAAAACGAAGATTGTATGCAAAAGTTACGACCACGGGAAGTTGATGTACTAACTTACCCAAACGAGGCCCACTTGACTTCATCTCCTAGGGTTAAGTTTCTAGATGTTTAGGGTTTTTGGAATTCTTTATTATTGTAAAAATGCCTTCAAAGCCTCATTGTAACATGCTTCTTGCAAATGTGCGTTGTCATCACATCTCTTCTCAGAAATAAGCCGCCACCATTCCAACAAGCTTGTTTCCGCTGCATTTTACAGTTTCAGTTTATTTCGTTATTGAATAGAAAACCAGTTTTACTGTATCTCTGTTATTTTTTGTTAAGCACCTGTTAATAATATTTATTCATTTCATTCTTCTCATAAAATCTGGATCAGTGGTATCAGAGCGGTCTGCTCCTTGTCGTCTTAATGCATGTCCCCAACGAGCTCGGAGTACAAAGAGTTGGGTCTCGAGCTTGTTTTTCTTGAGGAAAGAAGCTCTCTCATGCCCAAGTGACCTCCCATGGCAGGAGAAAAGAAAGATGACGGGACAGGAGATCCTTTCAAACTTTTGATTGAGGAAGCCCTCACACAACAGAGGAACAAGATGATGGATACTTTCACGCAAATCCTTCGGCGGCTACCAACAGGGAACGCATCTTCTTCGAACGGAGATGCCGCCCCCTTCAAGGTACAAATAAACTTCAATATTCCTATATTTGAAGGTCATATAGACACAGATGTTGTAGATAAGTGGTTGAATCTACTAGAAGGGAATTTTTCTATACATAACTTTTCAAATAAAATAAAAAATACTTTTGCACTCCTCAAAGTTGTTCCCCATGTCAAAGATTGGTGGGAAACTTTCTGTGAACAAAAGGAAATAGAGGAAACCTCATTATTTTCAGTCACGACCACCTGGGAATCCTTTAGGGGTGATATTAAGGAAAAATACTACCCTGTCGGAAGTTATGATGACCTGTATACCAAATGGCCCACACTGCAGCAAGAAAGAGACCAAGTAGTGCTAGATTTCACAAATATCTTCCACACCTTGCGCACCAAGTTGGGTATCAAAGATTCAGAGCGACATCTGGTGCTCTACATAGATACATCTAGACTGAAATGGAATTTCTGTACATCTTATCTTTAAGCGTGACCTATCGATATGCCGTCAAAATTGAGCAGAAGCTAAAACAAAAGACGCGACAATTTGGGCTTGGGAACTCCTCACAACAAAATCCAGGAAAGGGCGGCCCCAACCCACCAAACAAAAGATAGAGAAAATATGGACAGTATCAGGACAACCAGTCCAAGCCGCAAGAAAAGAAGGACACTAGAAACACAAAGAAAGATACCAGGAAGTGGTGTGACTTCCATAAGAGCCCTTGGAATAGCATTGTTGACTGCCGCTCAAAGCAGTCGCTGGTGGCTGAAGTGAAAGCCTCTGAATCAGAAGAAGATTACGACTCTGAGCCAGAACCAGAAAGGGGAAGACAGATCATTGGTGCGGAACCCAGTGCCACTGTTGCTACCACCAAGCTTGAGCCTGGTGAACCAGATGAGCCAGAAGAAGGAGAGCGCCTCTTCCATTCATAGATGTGGGTAAAAGGCACCCTGCTGCACTTCATTGTTGATAGCGGTAGCTAGAATAACCTCATCTCAGCAGAGGTCATCAAGCATCTAGCCCTACCAACAACGCTGCACCCACAACCGTACACCATTGGATGGCTCCACCAAGGAAGAGATCTTCGTGTCAGCCAACAGTGTCAACTATCGTACGACAACAAGCCCTTCAAAGACGAGGTATTGTGTGTTGTTTCTCCTCTCGAAGTTTGTGATGTTCTTTTGGGCCAACCTTATTTATGAAAACGCCATGTTGTATATGAGTCTAGGCCTCGTAGTGTTATTATTACTTTGAACATGAAATTGTACAGGTTACCCGAGGCAGCCCCACCTAGTGATATTTCCTTGATCTTTTCTAAGCAATGCAGGAGGGTCATCTCTCAGACGGAGAAGATTGTCTTCTTCATGATTCGCTCTTAGAATAAGCGAAAGATCACAGCCACATCCAGGGTCTCTGCGGCCAACCTCTCCACACAGCAGAAGCAAGTAGATAAGGTCATGGAATAATACTTGGATATCTTCTCCTCACCTACAGGGGTACCTCTGCACTGCCAGGTCAAGCACCCCATCGATCTGACCCCCAATGCACTGCTACCTAGTGGGCTAGTCTATCGTCGCTCTTTGTTAGAGAATGAAGATATCAAGCGACATATCCAAGAACTGCTCCACAAGGGGCACATCCACCCCATCTCATCACCTTGTAGGAGCCCAATCATGCTGGTACAAAAGAAAGATGGAACCTGGCGACTTTGTATTGATTATCAGGCTCTGAATAAAATCACAGTCAGAAACCAGTACCTGATTCCCCGAATCGATGACCTCGTTGATCAACTCACGGGGGACAAATACTTCAGTAAGATTGATCTGAAGTCTGGCTACCACCAGGTCTTGATAGATTAGACAAATGTATGGAAGACCACCTTCAAGTCAAAGGAAGGCCTTTTTGAATGGTTGGTCATGCCCTTTGGTTTGACAAATGCTCTAGCCACTTTCATGAGGATGATGGACGATATCCTACAACCATTCACCAATACTTTTGTAGTGGTGTATCTAGATGACATTCTAATTTACAACAAGACTTGGGCAGAACACTTGCAGCATATTCAACAGGTTCTGCACAACCCGCGGCAGCACAAGCCATACACCAACTTGGAAAAATGCTCCTTTGGCATGGATAGGGTCCATTACCTGGGATACATCATTGATCAGCATGGCGTACATGTGGATCCATCCAAGATCCATGTCATCCGTGACTGGCTAGCCCCAACAACACTCACTGAGCTTCGGAGCTTCTTGGGCCTTGCCAATTTCTACCACAGGTTTGTGTTGGGTTTCTCCCATATTGCATGGGCCCTCAGCCAAATAAACAGAGGTGTTGGTAAGGCGAAATTTGCATAGGGTCGGTCCCAACAACAAGCATTCGATGATTTGAAGCAGCGCTTGTGCTCAGCCACAGTACTTTCACTACCAGACCTGCAACATCCTTTTAAGATCGAGACAGATGCTTCAGACTATGTTGTGGGCACCGTTCTCACTCAGCATGGCCACCCTATGGCCTATCATAGTGAGACACTGTCAGATATTGTCCGTAAGTACCCTACTTATGACAAAGAAATGTAATCCATTGTGCAAGAATGTTTCCAGTGGAGACATTACATTCTTGGGAAAGAGACAGTCATCCACATTGATCATAAGCCACTGTAGTTCATGCAGACGCAGGGAAAATTGCAAAATGACAGCCATCAAAAGTGGTCCACATACTTGCAGCAATTCCACCTCAACATCAAGTATAAAATAGGAAGCACCAATCATGTCATTGATTGCCTCAACAGACTACCAGTCGCGACACTCACCATGATGCTAGACTCTTGCGGCCATGAGACATCTGGATGGCCCTAACTCTATGAGATAAACCCTGACTTCGCCACCACCTACCAAATGTTGGGTGCAAACGCCATTGTCAATAATTTCCATCTTCAGGATGGGTTTTTGTGTCGTCTGGGCCATATCTGTGTTCCATCAAGTGAGCGAATGAAGTTGATATGAGAATCCCACTACGATCGGGTGGCAGGACACTTCGGCGTTGAAAATATAGTGTCGATGCTACAGAAACATTTCTACTAGCCAAAGCTTCGACATGAGGTTAGTAAGTATATCAGGTCCTGCACTGCCTGCGCTATTTCTAAACTGACCACTAAGAAACAAGGCATGTACACCCCTCTTCCTACTCCTGACAAGCCATGGGAAACCATCTCAATGGACTACATGTTAGGCCTCTCGTCCACCAAGAGGGGAAATGACTGTGTTTTTGTGGTTGTTGATCGCTTTTCTAAGATGGAAATTATGGTTGCCTACAAGAAGAGCATCACAGCAGAGGCCACTGCCAAGCTCTTATTTAAACGAGTTTGGGTACATTTTGGAATCCCACAAACCATTGTCTCATATCGGGATAGTCGATTTCTTAGCACATTCTAGTCAACCCTCTGGTCACTTCTGGACACCAAGCTCACCAAATCCATGACCTTCCACCCCTAGACAGATGGCCAAATCGAGTTTGTAAATCGAATGATTGTGCATATCCATCGCATGTATAATTCAAAGAAACCTTGCACATGGGATGAGAGCCTTCCCTATGTCCAACATAGCTACAAATGAGCCCTGCATAGCTCAACCAGCCACAACCCCTTTCAAGTGGGGTTGGGATTCCAACCATTGGGACCCATAGATGTTGCATTTCCCCTTGTGGTCACCTCGACCAACCCATCTCCTACTCCAACTGAAGCTGACAAAGCCACTCGGTTCATTGAGTAGATCCATCACATCCGCCAACAGGTTCATGATATCCTACAGAAGTCCAATGACAAGTACAAACATCTCCATGATCAACATCGGGTACCACATAAGTTTCAGGTGGGCGACAAAGTTTGGTTGCACTTGCAGAAAAAACGCCTTACAGGACCCCATCGAAAGCTTCGCTCACTCTGTTATGGGTCATACACTATCACCAAGGCTATGGGGGATAATTCTTTTGAGCTCAACATTCCTCTTTTCCTTGGTCTGCACCCAGTGTTCAACGTGGATCTCCTTCGCCCTTATTTCCCACCATTATTAGACACCTCAGAAGTAGTAGAACAACTGACACCAATAGAGCTCCACCCCGACTGCCTACAACAAGCATCCAATGATCATATTGTGGATAGACAGATCAAGGGCACTCGATAACAAAGGATCCAGCTTTATCGAGTCGTCAAAGCAGGGAAGCTCCTGCACCAAGGCAGGTGGCTCACCCGGGGCCAAATTCAGCATAAATTTCCTCATCTGATGGGGGACCTCAACGCAATGGAGACCATTTCTTCCTAAGGAGGGAGGATTGATCTATATGGATATCGGTGGCCACCCATCTTTTCCAACTGGCTCAAAACAGTTTTCTGACAATTTTGGCAATTTACTATTTTTAGCAGTTTTAACTTTCGGGGCCATTTTGAGGGCCTAAATGAAGGTTTTTTTGGATCGAGCTCCTTAATTATAGCCAAAGTCATTATTGAGCCCCCAAAATGAATCTCCTCTATGATACCTTTCCAATGGGCTATCACATGCCTAAAACAGAGGTTGTATGCAAAAGTTATGACCCCGGGAAGTTGATGTACTAACTTACCCAAACGGGGCCCACTTGACTTCATCTCCTAGGCTTAGGTTTCTGGATATCTAGGGTTTTGGGAATTCTTTCTTATTGTAAAAAGGCCTTTAAAGCCTCACTGTAACCTGCTTCTTGTGAATGCATGATGTCGTCACATCTCTTCTCAGAGATAAGCCGCCACCATTCCAACAAGCTTGTTTCCACTGCATTTTACAGTTTTAGCTTATTTCGTTATTGAATAGAAAACCAGTTTTACTGTATCTCTGTTATTTTGTGTTAAGCACCTATTAATAATCTGTATTCATTTCGTTCTGCTCATAAAATCCGGATCATTTATTGGTACTTTTAAAGTCCCTTCAACAATATTTTAATAACAACCTTCTCATATTCATCATTTTCTTGAGGTTGCCCATCATTGGCAATTGTCTTTCTCAATAGCTCCAATTCCTTTATACACATGTCATACATCATAAATATATTAGTTTTTATGTAAAATGAAAATGCATGTATCATATCAACAAAACATTTTCAGACATGTCCTAGCATATCCTTACGCACTTCTTCATGTTATCCTTAATGTTTTTCAGGAGTGAAACACTTAAATTCTCAATTGTTTATACAATCATACAATCATCATCACTATGGTGTCCAAACATTTAATTTTATTAGTAAATCAATCTCTCATACCAAAGGAATACAATATCCGACAAGGAAGGGGTCAATGAACTCTTCTTGGGTCCCACTCCTTCTACATAGCCCTGGACTTTCGGTCCAACTGAGTTATTTTCCAAGGCCTCAATTCATTTACTTATCACAGCTTAACCAATCCCATTCATTTAAATATTTTTATTTATTCATTCTCCCTTTTCAATATGTACTTGTTCCCACAGTTGCTCTTCTAAATTTTATAACTCTACTAAACAATTCAGAGTTCTTAGGGTGAGAAAAGTGTTCCTCATTTTCTCCTTCTTTTCTTATGCAATCTACTTCTTATTTTTATCTTCCTTCTCTTTTCCTTGAGAATCCTTGGTTAGGATCACCCTAACCCCCAGTATACATCAACATGCTTTAAAAGAAAATAATTTGTTCATAATGAATCATGAACCTGTGCATTTTGTACATTACCATTCAATTATCATAATGACCAACATTCATTTGTTAGTCTTCCATTCATGCATGATGTTTTAAAATGTAATCCAAGATTCATATATATATATATATATATATATATATATATATATATATATATGATTGTAGCCCACTGCTCAATTCTCAACAATCATTAAGGTTGTGACTTTGTTCTCCTGACAAAGTCTTCACATAGTTCCTCCACATGGAACTCCTTCAACATGAAACTTCCTTATTGCATATCCTTCACTATCTGTGATAGCCTCAACCTCGAGTTAGCTTCATTTCTTTACCAAATATTCCATAAGAAATATAAACATGCATATTTGGTATGCATCTGAATTATATATCCACACATATTCCTTGATCTAAAAATGAAGAAGACTTGAAAAACTTGAATAATTATTGCAAGTGAAATGTTATGTGTTTTAAAGCAACCGGATCAATTTGCAACACATAATAAATGATTACTTATGTAAAAATACACATAGACAGCAACATAAAACATTGAACATCAGCACATAAACACAACAACTTGATAAAGGAGTTCACCCCACTCCGAGCTACATCTCCTGGTCCAGCTTCTAATGGATCATTATTATTAAATTGCTCAAAGTGCTCAAAAACATGCCTTACAATGCTCAAAATGACAAACCGACTGCTCCAATGGCTCCGCAGCGTCCCAAAACCCCTGTCTGGGCTCTTTCGGCACCCCAATCGATCGAAAAATGAAGAAGATAGCCTCCTTGAAGTCTTCCCCTTCAACTTTGTTGTCTCTGATTCTACAAATCACACCCTTGTGTTTCAAACCTGGCTCACACACTCATTTAAGCGTAAAAACTTGGCACCGAGCGCAACCACGCCAATGGTGCAAACCGTAGGACGGTTAAGGCGCCTCCAGCCCCTAACCGCCTCGGCACTCGGTCATGTGGCTCATGTGACCAAAGGTTGAGAAAAATGGTCGTTAGTCATTGTATAACTTCCGTGTAACCCCCCTCGCAGTTAAACCACCGGTCAAAATGGATTACATACGCGCGCATTTAAACTTTGGTATAGTTCAAACCCCGCGCGCATTTAAACTTTGGTATAGTTCAAACCTCGCGTGCATTTTTAATACATGGTTTATAACAATGCAATGTATTTTTAATACATTGCAACATAATACAATGCATAAACTTTGGTTTATTACACCGCGCGGATATGTTATATATATGGTTATAACATATGTTTTGTATGGTATGCAATATGGGTCGGGGCTAAGCCTCGGCCCGCCCCCTTTTCAAAACAATACAACCTTCAAACATAAATATAAAGGCGCCAACCCATATGACAAGGAACAGTGGGCGGCATAGTGGTTAGCGGAGGGTTTACAAATCTTGGGCTATGGGAGGTCCAGGGGTCAAACCCTGTGGACTCCCAAAACAATTTTACATATAAACATAATGTCCACCGAATGAGCGACATGTGGCGCCCTCGGGTTGGGCCACGTGTCCTCACATTATTCGACCAAAACGAACACGTGTCAACACCCGATTGGACAACCACAACCAATAAAAATACACCACGTCATCAAACTGCCACATCATCATGATGGTACGGCCCTGTCACGTGGTCATACGGACTGTACGGATAGGTACAATCAGCATACCAAATTTTTGCCTGTTTGGCTTGGCGGATAGATCGCGATATCTCCTCCATACGGACTTCGTTTGCGAAAGTAAATATACCGCTGGAATCAGGAAGACGAGACAGACGCAATGGCACTATTTTTGTCGCATTCTGAGCACTTTGAAAATTGAGCAAAATTTGATCCCCTGATCACACCTCCCCATTGGGAAGCTTTTGGACCTCCAAAAGAATATCTCAGTCTATGTGAAGATGAGGGTATAGTTCCCTCACCCTTCCAACCTCAAT
>ML777836.1:480360-500992 GCA_009831015.1 Picea engelmannii
GGTTTCATCATCTTGAATCTTTTGTATTCTAGAATAGACTTCAATTTGACGTATCCAGTTATCTAACTTTTCAGCGTTAACTTCTCCATTATAAAGTGGCAACTCAAATTTTATATCAAGCTTTAATGAAGGAATTTGCGAAAAAGTTTTACCATGCCCATTGGGAAGATGTTTCGAACTTGAAGAAGAAGAAGATGATGATGATGATGATGGAGGAGGAGAGGGTGGTGGAGAAGAACCATTCCCTCCATCTCTGCCTGGAGTCTTGTCACCACCGCCTCCCTTATGCATTGAAGGGTTAGAGCCTTCACCCTGTGACATCACGGTTCGTTCCATTATGACTTTCATCATATCTCTCAACTGTATGATAGTCTGCCTGAAGTCTGCTTCTTCATCTGGAACACGTTCATGATCTTCTGCATGTACCATGCTTGGTGAATGTCTCTCTGCAACTTGCGGTGAATGAAACTGCTTTCTCCTCGTCGGATAACAAATTGGCTCCACAAGTTGACCTTCTCCTCTTGTGATTTTCAACCTTGTGAGCATCAGAAACAAAACTTGCAAACAATCAAGTCTTCAAAACCAGTGCTCTGATACCAACTTGATTTAAAAATGAAGAAGACTTGAAAAACTTGAATAATTATTGCAAGTGAAATGTTATGTGTTTTAAAGAAACCGAATCAATTTGCAACACATAATAAAGGATTACTTATGTAAAAATACACATAGACAGCAGCATAAAACATTGAACATCATCACATAAACACAACAACTTGATAAAGGAGTTCACCCCACTCTGGGCTACATCTCCTGGTCCAGCGTCCAATGGATCATTATTATTAATTTTCTCAAAGTGCTCAAAAACATGCCTTACAATGCTCAAAATGACAAACCGACTACTCCAATGGCTCTGCAGCGTCCCAAAACCCCTGTCTGGGCTCTTTCGGCACCTCAATCAGTCGAAAAATGAAGAAGATAGCCTCCTTGAAGTCTTCCCCTTCAACTTTGTTGTCTCTGGTTCTACAAATCGCACCCTTGTGTTTCAAACCTGGCTCACACGCTCATTTAAGCGTAAAAACTTGGCACCGGGCGCAACCATGCCAACGGTGCAAACCGTAGGACGGTTAAGGTGCCTCCAGCCCCTAACCGCCTCGGCACTCAGTCATGTGGCTCATGCGACCAAAGGTTGAGAAAAATGGTGGTTAGTCATTGTATAACTTCCGTGTAACCCCCCGCGCGGTTAAACCACCGGTCAAAACGGATTACATACGCGCGCATTTAAACTTTGGTATAGTTCAAACCCCGCGCGCATTTTTAATACATGGTTTATAACAATGCAATGTATTTGCAATACATTGCAACATAATACAATGCATAAACTTTGGTTTATTACACCGCGCGGATATGTTATATATATGGTTATAACATATGTTTTGTATGGTATGCAATATGGGTCGGGGCTAAGCCCCGACCTGCCCCCTTTTCAAAACAATACAACCTTCAAACATAAATATAAAGGCGCCAACCCATATGACAAGGAATAATGGGCGGCATAGTGGTTAGCGGAGGCTTTACAAAGCTTGGGCTATGGGAGGTCCAGGGGTCAAACCCTGTGGACTCCCAAAACAATTTTACATATAAACATAATGTCCACCGAATGAGCGACACGTGGCGCCCTCGGGTTGGGCCACGTGTCCTCACATTATTCGCCCAAAACGGACACGTGTAAACACCCGATTGGACAACCACAACCAATAAAAATACACCACATCATCAAACTACCACGTCATCATGATGGTACGACCCTGCCATGTGGCCGTACGGACTGTACAGATAGGTACAGTCAGCATCCCAAATTTTTGCTTGTTTGGCTTGGTGGACAGATCGCGATATCTCCTCCATACGGACTCTGTTTGTGAAAGTAAATATACCACCAGAATCAGGAAGACAAGACAGACGCAATGGCACTGTTTTCGTCGCATTCCGATCACTTTGAAAATTGAGCAAAATTTGATCCCCTGATCATTCCTTTTTTTGTTAACTTACATCTATGATGCACTTAACCACAATCATAATCATAATCCTATGTGTATCTACCCTAGATATATTTTGTAGCTCACATGCATCTTTCATTAAAATCATTTAACTCATTATTGTTCACAATTGTTCTCATGTGGCCCTCAAAGGCATAATCATTTTTCCTTTTATCATGGAAACGGAGTGTATTTTCTCCTTTACTCTTTCATCTATTTATACTTTCCTTTCATGAGGGAATGGAAGACATTCCCCTCAAGCTATCACTCAAAATGAAACTTTCATGATTCTTCAGAATAGAGTCAACCATGCTTCCATGGTATTCATTCAATCTTGGCAATTGAAAGTCTTTCTTTACATTTCACTCATCCAGACAGTCATATCATTCCTTTAGTATACATATATTATTACATCTTACATGTGCATCATTTGCACATTTAATATCACTCATATCCATTTGATCTTAATGTCAGTCTTCATATCAAAAAGCATCACAATGAATAAAACCTAGGCACTCAAACCTATACAAACATAGGTAAACATTCATCATGAAAGCTCATTGCTTGCACCCTTTCCATGTCCTTCATGCACATATCAAACTTCCAAATCCTTCTCCCAAGGATCTTACTATCGTTCTCATGAAATTTTTTATAGAGATACTCAACATTAATCTTCCCTCTCGATTGAGAACTTGCAAGCATTCACATAATATCCACCTGGCAGTTTAACAGACATAGTCATAGCTATGTTTCCCTTTCTATACAATAACAACTAGCAAGAAAACACTCTTGCCTCAACTTCCATAAAAAAAAATATTTCCCAAATAATAAATACAGTCTGGGCAATTATAACCATGCCCAAGGTAACAAAACAACCAATCTAGCTTCCAACTGGTCTTGATCAACAAACCTGTCGATCGAGGAAAACCTTTTCTAGATTCCCCTCACTATGATTCAAACCATATCTATATGGCTATCATCCACCATTGTATATCAATCTGACCCATTGGGAATCTAGAGGTTCCCCAACACTCCCTTTACCACATTCAGGATCAACATTTAATTAATCATTTTACCTTATTTATAATAAATCTTAATGTCTAATAACATTTCGACTATTTCCTTAAATCCCAAATACAATTTCGAAGTATGTTACTTACTAATTATTCTAGTTCATAAATCTAGAGTATCTTTAGGTCATGATCATTCTTAACCATTACACCTAGAATTCTTCCTTATGTTCAACAACAGTAAGGGATGGAGGTCACTCTCCTCCTCCCACAAGAATTATGGCATGCTAGTTTCCTATCCACCAAGCAAGGGAGGTTGTTGTTATTTCTCACTCAATCACTCTATATTTCTACAACTTTGTTTATCATCTTGATTAGAAAAACCCTACCCAACAATTCTTGTACCCAGAAACATTTTTTTTTATCAGTTCCCTTCAAAACCTGAGAGTTGCGCATGCTCTCCCTTTTCAGAGAAAGGTCACCAGACTCATTCCGCTGATCGTGAGGGATTATACACATATACAAGGTTTAATCCTTCATTAAAGAAACAATTATTACTACTACAGATCATTTCAATCCATTCACATCCAAGTCTTGTTATTAGTGTCCATAACCATAATCCCACTCATGTAGGATCGACTATCATTTCCCAAAGAAATGATAGGATTCCTTTGCCACATACTAGCATGATTCAATCTCGTTGGTAAAATCCCCACCGAATTTTAATCTACATCCTTCAATGAACTTGTGTAGATAAATTCCATACGACAGTGGTACTCTCAGCAAGCTCATGTTAGCCTAGCCTTTTGACTATTCTCCATCCTATCTAGGTATGTGCCTGAATCATGCTTTGCTAGATAAGGTAGGGTAGTACACCTTGTCCCTTAATTTTTTTCTAATAATATTTTTATGTGACTCGTGCATGAGCCCAAGCATGCCAAGTTTTGTTGCCATGCTCTGATACCAATTTGTAACACACTTGATCCCTAAATACCCTTTATAGGGATGGGGCATCATTTTTTTGCTCATTCAAATCATCTCAAAACATCTCGATGAGGTCTTCATCCTCTTCTACTCATCTGTATCTTTATAACAACTATTATTGGCTCTAATCCGACCTCTGGTTTGCAAGATATAACCTATCGAAGTTATCCAGGTGTTATTAGTCGGGGTCTTCGACATTCAACGCTGAACGCCCCTTTTCTTACTACATGCATACTTCCCAAAGTCCCAAAATCTCTCCACGTGGACTTGTCCATTCAACAATCGACGTTCAGTGTTCTACGTTGAACGTCGGTGTTCAACGATCGACGTTGACCATCCCTTTTTCATCATTCGGTGTTTGATGTTGATGTTGAATGTTTCGGCATTCGACAATCGATGATCATTATTGAATGTCATTTTTTCGGTGCTCGACAATGAATGATCGACGTTGAATTTCCCTTTTTCGACGCTCAAAAATCATCAATTGACGTTGAACATCACTTTTACAACATTCAACAATCAGTGATCAGCGTTGAATGTTTCGATGTTCAAAAATCAACGATCGACGTTGAACGTCCCTTTACAACACTGCACCCCAATGTCTTGAAACCTTTCCATGTGGCTTCGTCCACCTGGACCAAATAGGTAAATGCCAGGGATAACACATGGAAAGGGCCAACGGTGACACAGGTCCTCATTAGGGGGTGACACATGTCACATTCCAATAGGCATATAGGGTCTACGAAATGCACAAATGGAGGTGACACGTGGCTCGTTGATCATGGTTCTAGGTCACCCTAGTGATATCATCCTGCCATGTCACACCATACAGAAAGCCTTCCAACATCCCTCAGATCTCACGGTCAAGGTGCGTCCACGTAGATCCATGAATCTATAGCTCACGTTAATTCGTAACTTCAGCATTCGAGATTTTGGCGATGCAAACTCCTGTTTTCTTCTAGAGTTGGTCAGCATCAGACTAACAACAGCCCAAATATGACAGTCAAGGAAAGTCCCGAAGCGTCCTCAGATCACTTCGGGCTTTGGAGCTTATCAACACACCACACTTCAAATCCCCAGAAGTGTCAAGTCTTCAGACTCAAGGATCTGGCGCCATGCATCCCCTTCCTGTCAATGGCTGAGATTTACTCTGTCGTTCATGACTTCAAGAGTCTTCATGCCTTGAAGACTCTCGACCAAGTTCTTCTAGAGTGCCAACTCTCTGAACTACCAGATCTAGCGACATGTGTCTTTAAAGATGGACGGATGGGATGGACTCCGACCTTTTGGGGCTCCGACGAACTGCACATTCACCATCAGGTCAAAACCTTCTAGACATACTCGATCTGTGGACACGAATCCTAGTTGATGGATGAATAAGAGGGGTTATCAATGAAGTCCCCAGATCAACGGTCGAGGAGGATATCGAAGGATCTAAATATCGACGAGCCATGTTACTTTGTAAATTCAACATTCAATAGTTTTGGAGATGCAACACCTTTGTTCTTCTCGAAGTGGTCCACGTCGAACTGACCTTGGCATATATCTAATGGTCAGGGAAATTCCTGAGTGTCCTTAGATCTATGGCCCACGTCGCTTCATGACCGGTAAGGGGATTGAGGTGTAACATGGGGACGAATCCCATGAAAATGAGTAAATGACCCCCATTTGTTGGTCCACCACAAACCACCGACTCGAAAATTCATCTTCGACGCAATTTGGTCTTTGCAATACTTAACTCCCTAGGGCTCCAGACTCCCAGACTCACGAACACTTAGCTCCCTCAGAACTTAATCCAAGTTTCCTAGGCCTTATTTATATGTATCTTTTTCAAGCCCCAAAGGCTACAGTCATACCTCTTGGCCATGATTTGGTTAAGGTCACAACACCTCAGAGCTACGAACTCCTGGATTTTCAAAGCCAGAAAATCTTGGCTCCTTTTAGCTAGTGCAAGGTTCCCAGACCTTGGTCATATGAACCATCTAATGAGTCTCAGGTTGTAAGCTCTACTCTTAACTGATATTTTGTTAATGTCGTGGGAACAATCATGTGGTATCTTAAGCTACTAGTTTGAAAGAAGTTCCCTCCACTCACAAACCTTAGGTTCTAACACAAGGAAAAGAACCTTCAAAGGATCAACAGGACTTTGGCAGTCCCGTGGAGTCTGCCTTGACTCTAGTACTGTGAATTTGATTCCTAGGAAGAATACCTTGAGGATTTCCCAACCATCCTAGAGGCCACACTAGTCATATTATAACCATTCAAAGGAAACAATTTACAGAAGAAAATTAAGCATTTTCTTTACGAATCAAACACTACAAATCTTAGTCACAGACATAGACATTCGATAATGCATTTCAATTCAAGTGTGCAGGGTAAATGAAATACTTATCTATTACAATTTGCATCCAACCAACCAACTTTGGGTGTTCTCCTTTCAACCCAACCATAGGCTCAGAGGCATTCATTCTCAATGCTTTGGCTAGCCCCATGCCAAGCCATGATATCACCATGGAAATTTATACCATTTCTCAGAGATCCTCTCTTTTTCATAGCAACATACGAGGTTTATCAAATGCTTCCTTAGCATCAAACTCACGGCCTTTATCTTTCCTTCTACATATCCAGGTCATACATTCCCCTCTGTGCATGCACTCTTGTCTGGTGTCTCTCCTGATCTCTGCAAAGCCTCATACGCACACCTCCTTCTCCACTTTATGCCCGTGTGTTCTCCCCCCTTTCATGCCTTTCCTAGGATGGTTCTTGACCTATCATGTTTCTTCTGTCAGAAGGAAACTTAGGTCATCCTAGGTATACAAGACTCTATGGTACTTCGAGCTGACAACCTCTTGTCTCCTTAGCCAGACCATTCTTCCACTCATGGGGGTGGTTTATTATCCAACCACTAGTCCTTCCTTCATTAACTTATTCCTCTCCTTGGTATCTTGATGAGGCTTATTATCTCAGCAAAGGGAATTAGGGTCATTTGAACTAATGAAATCTCTCCACAATTTCCCTATTCTTTCCTCTAGTGATATCATAGTCAGTACTTCAAGGCTTTACCCCCAGAGTCAGTCATTTGTGTTGAAGGAAAATCTCCCTGCGGACAGGTAGATCTCCTCAAAGAGCTAGACTCTTAACTCTAAGACAGAAAGTGTTTATCATGGTCACTAACTTCCTTTTAGATATAGGTGGACTAGTGTGTCAGAAGGAAGGAGAAAATAAGTACCTTTTACCGGTGTTTGTCCCTGCACGCTCTGAGTTGAGCTCCAATCTTTTGCTCTTCGATAAGCCATGTAGACAAACAAAGTACGACCACTTCCTACTCTATCAAGATTAGTCTGAAATAGGTCTATATACTAAAGATACAAATTCATGTGAGATTGAACACGAATTAGAAAGAAACATGCCAAGCAAATTATATTAATGAGGACAAAACATTGCTTACAGCCATAGATGGATTGCAACAGTTTTGTCAAGTCCTCCTTGTCTACCCCTTTCTCAAAAGATCCACGATCTAAATGACAATAGCTTCACTGATTTCTCCCTATGAGATCATAGGTCTCTTGCTTCCAAATCATCTATGTTCCAGCACCACTTATAAGATCATAAGTTTGGTGTGATTCTCCCTTTCCATTCCCCTTTCACCATTAGAAAGCTTTCTTATATAGCTTTAGAGAGGCTTTAACCACTTGAGATATCCTTGGGGAAGTTGAGGATTTTCCTCCTTTAGTTGAGGATCTACCTTAGGATCATGGCTGGACTAGGGATTCAAATCCAACTTCCTTCCAAGAATGAAAGGATCTTTCCCCTATTCATCTTAACAACTTAACTACTACCTAAAATAGGTATCTCTCCCTCAAAAGGGCACTCAGATCACTATAGTTCTCCCTAGTAGGCTTTAGGGGAGCACCAACACTCCTGAGGGTAGGAGTGCTCCTACAAAAGAGACAAAGAGCTTTATAACGCTCCTAGAAAATGTAAGGGGGAGTGCCAACACTCCCAGAAGAGGTATAGGGGAGTGCTCTCCTTCAAAAACTTAGTTTTTTTAGTGTTTTCAGATGGCAAAAGTTTTGTAAGCCCGCTGACTCATTTCTCCTCTTTCAAATCAAATTTTTGAGGTGTTTCAAGTTTCCTTCTCATGTCATTATAGGCATGACATGGTAGCATGCTTTCTTCGACACTTGCGACACTTGTGAGCAACATGCGACCTTGTGAGAAAAATGCGACACTTGTGACCTTGTGAACAAAATGCGACACTTGCGACCTTTGTAATGATGACACTTGCGACACTATCAAAGTGAGTATTGTTTATGTGTAACAGATTGCCCCCCAAAGTATGAAGTTAGAAGACAGGAACTGATAACTGAAATGCTTTGTAGACTTTCAAGCAAGGGTATAGACACAGAGAACCTAACAGAAGCTACACAAAAACATCCAACAAATATTATGACATGTTTCAAACCCAAGGAAGGCATACCTATTCTTGGGTGATCAAGACTTGCAAGATATGGCCGCCATAAAATACACCGTGGATCCATAATTGTATTGATTAAAAGGTATAGCCGTTGAAAATACACTGTGGATCTATACTCTTATGACATGAACTGATCATAGCCACGAAGAATACACAGTGGATCTACGAGATGACAAGACATAGCCACGACCAATACAAAGTGGATCTATGTAACAATATATGTGTCATTGTTCAAGAGAAACTCCTTCGCAACCTGGGCAAAGTACATATCAAACTGATCACTCAACCCAGGGTCTTCTTACCAATCCCGATGTAGTACGAATCTAACCATGTGAATAGATGTCCTGATGTCGAACATGGTAGAAACCACTTGATTACCGGTCAATGATGTAAACCATTAACTAGCGCGAGGGAGATCACCATTAATGTCAATGATTCCCAAGGTACTCTAGTGCATTCCAATGAATGTGAATAGATGAGCTGAAGTCGAACATCCGTGGAATCATTCGATCAGAGGTCAATAATGTAAACCCACTGTCGAATGTGAGGAGGCCTACCATTTGAGGCATACAGGTCCCAAAGTACTAACTGGTTTCTAGGTCTAGTTCCTGGCTAATGTGTTGAAGTCGATAGGAATAGGCTCGTCAAAGGAGGGCCTTGATGTATCCCCCATCAACGACATGAAAAAGACACAGAGATATAATTGGTAGATCAAATGAACATGGACTGACACAGGTATTGAGACAAGATATTTGTGATGGCTAACTCTCGAGGTGGATACTTCCCTTGAACACTGAGGCACGACAGCAGAAACATGACATGGACCAAAACTTGATGATGCAGTGGATGTTGTGACTTATGTCAGGTGACCCAAAGGAGTGAAAGAAACTCAAAGGATTGGCTCAGTGCAGAGGTTCAGTGGATTATAATGTGTGCAAAAGAAAAAGTGTTGTGTTCAAGGGCGACTCTAAGAATTACTTGGTAATGTTCTCAAGAGACTGCTTGGCTTGCTTCTTTCAAAATTTCCCCCCATCCAAATAGACGAGTACCTCTTTTTAATTTAACGAGCTCGAGGAGGATAACACATGCTCGATAAAACTCACCTTCGGTAAGTTCCTCTTCCTTTGTTTAACGAACTGGAAGAAGTAAGGGTTTGATCCCATATGGACCTGTCGATGTTTTGTTTAGCGAGTCCAAAGACAGAAAACTCAAAGGTTTTTCATGATTATAGAGTCTGGAAAAACACTTAAAGGAGAACTCTCTCAGTTCCGTTTTCGTAAAGTAGTCTGACGAGACCGAAAAAGAGATAAACTATCGCTCAACAGATGTTTTCTTCAAATACTTTAATGAGCGTGAAGAGAACAATGTGCTCGACAATCTTTTCATGTTTAGATAGTCTGAAAATAACTTAAAGATGACTCCACTATTGTCCTTTTTCGTAATGTTATTCTCGCGAGGCCAAAAAAGAGATAAATTATCACTCGAAAGACGCCCTTTCAAACCTTTTAATGAATGGGAAAGGAAGAAAGATCACTCAGCAATCTTTTCATGTTTAGAGAGTCTGAAAAGAGATTAAAGGAGAATCCAGGGGGTTCCTTTTTCGTGTATCCACACAGGTCCAAAAAAGAGATAAAAGTCTACCTAGATTCATTCTCATGTATTTACGAGCACGAGAAAGAACAAAGACTAATCTCGGTATGCCCCCAACTTGAAAGCTAGTGGCTTAACTCCAAAATGATTAGCAAAGGCTAGAGACATGCTCTCCAAGCTTCAATTCATTCACCAACTTTGAAGTTGTCACCAATTTCTCTAGTAGATGAGAGAAAAGGAGAAGGGTGGATGAAAAGAAGGTTCAAGAGAGGCGATTGTTTCATTTTTTAACGAGCTTGGCACAGGAAAAGAACTATGCTCAAGGCCTCTATTTCATTTTTTAACGAGCTTGCCATAGAGAAAAGAAACTATGCTCGTGGTTGCTTCTTGATCATGGCTTCCAAGAGGATAATGCTCTGGAAGGGTACCATGTCATGGGACAAAATGTGGTTATGGCCTCCAGGAGATCTTCGCTGGATAGAAGACAATCACTCTAGAAGGGACACATGTCAAGGGTCGTGACAGGGGTAAGGAGATCGGGCTCCAATAACCCTACCGAAGAGATAACCATGTTAACTACTAGATCCAAAGCGTCAGAAGTTGAAATCATGGGAGACAACACCACATAATTGACATGCGGTGAGAGTGATACTGTCTACATATAAGAACCACTTAGCGAGGTAACCCAGTTGGGGCCGATGAATGAAAGTTGATCAATAGTCACAATTATTCCATTGTGAGGGAAAGATATCACACGGAAAAGAGTGGATACAAGAGCTTTCATAGCATGAACATAATCCCGCTCAAGGAGTAAAGCGAAATCCAAGGGGTCTCGGACTACCATGACATCGATAAAGACATTTTTCCCTCCCAAAGTTATAGGAAACTGAGAAAGGATCCCTAAAGGTTGACTAGTTCTTCTGTTAAAAGCTAACAGATTCTTTATAACTGGTGCAAGTTGTAGACAACCCAAAGCGTACCAAGCAACAGAAGACAAAATACTAATGGACGCACCTTCATCTATCAGTGTTTGAGGAAGGTCCCGACCACGAACCTGTACTGTTATCTGGAAAGGAATGTGAGAGGGAAGACGAGGTCTAGTTAGCGCACCCCAATCAAAAAGGATGGCTTCAGTACTTGGAGGGGGTTTCGTAGGAGAATGAGGGATGCCCCCCGACACGGTAGAGTCTGTATTAACGAGAAAAACATGGGTAGTATCGGGTTTTCTCTCTAGAGGGAGAGTAGGATCGACCGATTATTGGATCGGAACGACCATGCAGGAACTCTTCAAAGGAAGAGTGGGATTAACCGATGATGGAATCAGATCAACCACTTTGGCACTCTTCGGATGAAGGGTGGGATTGACCGAGGAAGGGACTGGATCAGTCACTTTGACATTACTCAATGGAGGAATGGGATCGACCGATGGTGAAACTGGATCGACCACTTTGGCACTCTTCAGAGGAAGAGTGGGACTAACCGAGGAAGGGGTTGGATCAGTCACTTTGGGACTCATCAAAGGAGGAGTGGGATCAACCGATGGCAGAACCGAATCGACCACTTGAGTTTCATTCTCTAAGGGAAGAATGGGGTCAACGGGTGGAAACAGATCGACCACTTTGGTGTCACTCTCTAACGAGAGAGTGGGATCGACCAAGGATGAAAACAGATCGGCCACTTTGGTGTCACTCTTTTTATGAAGAGTGGGGTTGATCGATGACGGAACTGGATCAGCTACTTGGGTTTGTGGTTCAATCGAGGAGGAAACTATATTGACCACCTGATCAACCAAACTGACTGGGGATGGAACCAGATTGACCAGTCCATCAACCAATGATGGGTCAGAGGAAAGATTACGATAACCTTTTGGAAGTTGAAGTTTTTCCAAAAGAGAAGAAGCCTCATCCATGCGAGGAAAAAGGTGAGAGTAATGATTACCTTTACATAATATGCAAGGGAACTTGACAGTTTTCTTCTTCTTACCAACCTGAACATCACTAGTTGACGGGGTATCATCGACATGAACGATAGAGGCTGATGACGTGGAGGACCACATTTCTAAGACCTGGGTAAGACCGGGGCAATCCCTCGGAAAGTGGTCACCCTTACAAAGGCTGCAAGGGAATTTGGGTTTTGGATTCTTCATTTTAATCTTGTTGACCTCATCAACACTCCCAGTACTATTAACAATAACTGGTTTCCTAGAGCCAACATCTGATGTTGTTGGGGCCTTTGTCCTTTTTGGGTTCTTCTTCTTCTTCTCTTTTCGTTTCTTCTTCTTCTGATCAACTTGGCTACTTTCTTTAGAGCTTTCACTAGGCGAAGAAGGAGAAATGGAAGGAGAATTGATGGTCAAAGAAGGCAAAAATTCGACATGAGGTTGATATGTGGGTGGTGTATTGACATCTAAAGTATTAGGTGCAACTAGAACATTGGGAGGATTCGGGATCACCGGAGTGGGGAACAACCAAACTGGTAATCCAATAGTGAGTCCTGGAAGACTCAGTGTGGCAACATATGGAGGACCAAAGTTTCCAAATGAAGGAGAGGTATAAGGTTCCCCAGAAGAAGGGGTTCCTCCATTGGTACTCCCAGGATTTGATGCCATTAACACTGACTCGACCTAAGGTCCACTAAGTAAAACAAACAACACACGTTATGAATTTGAGAAGCAATCAATCAAACAAGCCTTCCTACGATGAAACCACTAGTTGGTGATGAAATCCAACGTCACGAGATCAAAATAGGAAGGGGCGGGGATAGAGCGGGTGGATCAGTTACATTGGTGACCTGCTTAACGGACTTACGCCTTGGTGCAAGATTCCACACAGTAATTGTGGATTTACCCTCCAAGGAGCCCGAGTGAGTTTGACCAACGTCTGTTCCAGGTACAGTGAGACTTCCCTTCACCGTCACCTTGTGTGAGACCCTAAATATTGTGGCTACTAAGGTCACCAACTCGTAGTCATCCCCTGGGCGGGTACAGTCGATAGTCCAGTCGGAACATATGGGCAAGATAACAAGTCCGAAATAAACTTGAAAGGCTCCCACACATAATCGTGGGTATACCTTCCAGTGACCCCCAATATACGATCCAACCACTACAAACAGTTGAACCACGGAGGGATAATCTCCGTAACTAACCTGAATGCGACCTCGTGCGTAACCCCTGTGTGAGAGGGGGATCCCAGCAAGCCAATACGAAAATTGGATTTGACTCTCCCTACCGCAAGATACTAAGTTTGTTTGATAGCTTTGGAAAGTTATCCTTTCAACCTATTCCAAATCCCTACACCTTAAACTAATGTAGGTTTGCTAACAAAGATGTAAAAAGTCTGATAGATGTTAGTTAAGTGTTGATTTTAATGGTTGTTGTTTACTCAGAGGGTGTACGAAAGTGAAACTGATGGACTGATGACTCGATTCCCAAAAATATGCATGAAATGTGATAAACAATCATTTCTTTTCAATGAATACCTATTTAAGGGAAAGAGGAAGATTCGTTTTCACTATCAAACACTTGATAAGGAATGCCCTCAATCAATTTTGTTCTCAATCAAATCCAATATGATGCTACAACATTTCAGAAATGCAAACTAATATGAAAACTAATCACTAAGATGTACTTTTGTCGTTTGTATGCGAATGATAATCAATTCAATGCAAAATTTCTCCTGCCAACTACCCTTTTAGATCAAGGAGAGTCAGACAAGAATATGCAAATTTCGTACAAACAACACACCCTTTTTTTTGCGATCAAACAAGAGAAAGAAAATCAAAAACGCAAAAGGAAGGGGAAAGAGATTGGATCATATGACCTCAAAGAACCAAATGAGAAGAGTTACAGACTTCTAATGTCCTTCACTGGAGTTATTGCTCAGTCGGATAGGAGAGAAGAAAGCAGGGGGTTGATTTCAGGCTCTCAACAACAAAAACTCAAAAATAATGAAGAAGGGAATAAAATATGAACAACGAGGTGTTTACTTCTCAAGAGGAACCATGTAAAAGGTCAAAGGAAGAATCATTATATGACAAGGCAGCTCAACAAGTGAAAAAAAAGGGTTTGGACCTCCAAAAAATACAATTTTTGAAGAGATTTTAGGCAAAAAAGGGTTTCCGCTCTGGTGTAAGGGACACCAGAGAATTATAAATCTCTTTCCAACACTTCTAGGAAGTGTTGGCACTCTGCTAACATGGGAAAGGGGGCACCAGGCTCAAAAAACTCACAAAAAGTCCAAAAAACCCAAAATTTCAATGGAATTTTTGCAATCAAGCTGAGTGTGATGGAGTGAAGAATCAATCAAAAAATGAAATTAGATATGAAGGGGTGAACAAGGTCCAATAACACAAAGGGTAGGAAAACAAAACCAAAAAGTTTCGATTCGATTCCCCAGTGGAGTCGCCAATTTCTGTTGAAGGAAAATCTCAGTGGGGATAGGTAGATCTCCTCAAAGGGCTAGACTCTTAACTCTAAGACAGAAATTGCTTATCATGGTCACTGACTTCCTTTTAGATCTAGGTGGACTAGTGTGTGAGAAGGAAGGAGAAAATAAGTACCTTTTACTGGTGTTTGTCCCTGCACGCTCCGAGTTGAGCTCCAATCTTTCGCTCTTCGATAAGCCGTGTAGACAAACAAAGTACGACCACTTCCTACTCTATCAAGATTAGTCTGAAATAGGTGTATATACTAAAGAGACAAATTCATGTGAGATTGAACACGAATTAGAAAGAAACAGGCCAAGCAAATTATATTAATGAGGACAAAACATTACTTACAGCCATAAATGGATTGCAGCAGTTTCGTCAAGTCCTCCTTGTCTACCCCTTTCTCAAAAGATCCACGATCTAAATGACGATAGCTTCATTGATTGCTCCCTATGAAATCATAAGTTTGGTGTGATTCTCCCTTTCCAGTCCCCTTTCACCATTAGAAAGCTTGCTTATATAGCCTTGGAGAGGCTTTAACCACTTGAGATATCCTTGGGGAAGTTTAGGATTTGCCTCCTTCAGTTGAGGATCTGCCCTAGGATCATGGTTGGACTAGGGATTCGAATCCAACTCCCTTCCAAGAATGAAAGGATCCTTCCCCTATTCATCTCAACAACTTAATTGCTTCCTAAAATAGGTAGCACTCCCTCAAAAGGGAACTCATAGCACTATAGCGCTCCCTAGTAGGCTTTAGGGGAGAACCAACACTCTTGAGGGTAGGAGCGCTCCTGCAGAAGGGCCAAAGATCTTTATAACGCTCCCAGACAGTGTAAGGGGGAGCGCCAGCACTCCCAGAAGAGGTATAGGGGAGCGCTCTCCTTTAAAAACTTAGTTTTTTTAGTGTTTTCATATGGCAAAAGGTTTGTAAGCCCGTTGACTCATTTCTCCTCTTCCAAATCAAATGTTTGAGGTGTTTCAAGTGTCCTTCTCATGTTGTTATAGGCACGACATGGCAGCATTCTTTTTTTGACACTTGCGACACTTGTGAGCAACATGCGACACTTGCGACCTTGTGAGCAAAATGCGACACTTGTGACCTTGTGAGAAAAATGCGACACTTGCGACCTTTGTAATGATGACACTTGGGACACTATCAAAGTGAGTATTTTTTATGTGTAACAATTTTCAATATAAATAATACATTTACATTGTTCCCATGCCATAGCACGGTGATATTAATTAATGATTAATTACAAGTTGGGGAAACATGGGTATTACAAATAGGTACTTTGTTTTCAAGAAATTCTACTAATTCCTATGTGTGATTTTTCATAAGAGAGTCATATTCTTCATTCATAGAATTTATCCACTCTTCATGTTCTTTAGCTTGGTCATAACTTACAAGTTCTACAACATTCATTACATGTGACGTCGATGAATAATATTTAAACCTTATAGGTGGCTGAGTTTGTCATGATGACCTCCTTGGTCCTTCACTACTTTCATCTCTTCTCCTTCTCTGTGGTGACTCTTCTCCACTTGATGTATCATGACTGCTTGAAGTGTCCATATTGCTTTCATTCCGTTCTTGAACCTGTACCTATTTGTGTTCTTGTTTAGCAATTGCATATATTTTGATATGATCATTATTATCATTATAAATATGCCAAGCATCAACATCATTCATTGTATCACCTCTATTTGCATTCTCATGAAACACCACATCTCTACTTGTAAACAATTTATGTGTACTGGGATCAAACAATTTGTATGTTTTTTATCAGTACAATTCCCAATAAAAACACACTTGATTGATTTTGCATCAAGTTTTATTCTCTCTTCCTTAGGAATATGTGCAAAGATAGTGGATCCAAACACTCTTAACTGACTGACATAAAGTTTATAACCATGAAAAACCTCAAAAGGAGTTTTAAAATCTAATTTCTTAGTTGGACTTCGATTCTTTAAATAATCAACAGTATTAATGGCTTCTTCCCAAAAACCATTAGAAATGTTTTTACCTTGAAGCATACTGCAAGAACACTCCACCAGCTTTTTGTTCCTTCTCTCAGTGACACCATTTTGTTGAGGTGTATGAGGTACTGTAAATTGTTGTTGGATCCCATTAAATTTACAATAACTTTTAAATTCTCTTGATGTATATTCACCACCCTAATCAGATTTGAGAATTTTAATACATTTTCCTATCTTTTTTTCGGTCATAGTTCTGAATTCTTTAAAATACTCAAATACATCACTTTTTCTTCTTATGAAATAGGCCCAAGTATATCTAGATCTATCATCAACAAAAATAATAAAGTATGAAGCACCACCAAGTGACCTAGTTTGCATAGATCTGCATACATCAGTATGAATTAATTCAAGTATATCAGTTTGTCTTTTCTTTGTATGTATGAGAAAATCCTCTCTATGTTGCTTACCAAGTGCATGTGCTTCACATTGGAAATGATCATTCTTCATTACAGGAAGACCTTATACCATTTTTTTTCTTTGCAATAACATCAAATCGTTGTAATTGAGGTGCCCATACCTGTGGTGCCATAACTCTTATGTTGACATTGTTGTGGATGCTAATGCAACATGATGGTTCATTTTCACATCTAGCTTATATAATCCACCAACTTCGGTACCTGTGGAAACAATCCTGTAGTGATCCTAGACATCTTTTACAACAAACCTCAACTTACCAAATTCCACTTTTAAATCATTATCAATGATAGTTGAAAAGGATATCAAATTATTTTTAATACTAGGAACATACATCATGAATATGTCTCAATTGTCCATTAGGTAAGTTCTCACTTATTACTCCATAGCCCTGAACCTTATGTGATATGTTGACTCCTAAATAAATGTGTGTGCCATCAATGTTCTCATAATATCCATCATACCATTCTTTATGATAGGACATATGGGTTGATGCACTAGAATCTATGAACCATGCATTCTCATCATCAATTTCAGTAGACAATGCAACTTCAGAAATAAACAACTTAAGATTTTTAAATCCATCATTGATTGAAGTGTCTTTATGCACAAAAATTTCATTATTCCTTTTATATCTTTGATTGGACTCATGACTCTTTCTTCTATAAAAATCTTTAGAAAGATTCTCGGGTTTGCCACAATATTCACATTCAATATTTCTCTTAACATAAGAATCAGGATGTGCCATACCTTTCTACTTTGCTTGAAACATTCATTTGTTCTTGTCCCACGGTTTATTTATGTATTATATTTTACCTCTTGCAATCAATGCCAAATCTGAGCCACTTGAGTCCAAATCATAATTCTTCATTCTCCCTTCCTCTTGAAGAAGAATTCTAACCAATTCATTAAAAGTAGGGGGTGTTGGTCTAGCAGAGAGTGCTGAAATAAAGACTTTATAATCTTGCACTAAACCTTTCAAAGTGACATTTACTAAATCACAACTAGAAACCTTTTCACCAATATCACCTAACTTATCACTTAAATCTTTAATTCGGGATGCAAAATTACTTATGCTTTCATTGGCTTCCATTTTGATAGATAAACGTTTAGTTTTTAGAAATAAGATCTGGTTTGCATTAGAGGTTTCATACAAACCTTTGAGAATGTCCCATGTTTCTTTGGAAGTCTTATTGTCTCTTATATGAGGAATGATGTTGAACTTTATGGACATTTGTAGCAACAGTTTCGCCTTCATTTCCCATTTTTCCCAATCTGGAATTGAGACAGCAGTTGTGGGCTTGGGCTCATCTCCTTTCATAATCATCCACAGATTATATGCTTCAAGCACCGTTATCAACTTAAAATTCCAGTTAACATATTTTTCTCCATCAAGTTTGGTGGATTCATTTAGATAAGAATCAACAAGAGGATTTGGCATCTTCCACCACAAATAATTCAACAAGCTCAACAAAAGAAATTTAATGGAAATACCTTTTACGTCTGGATAAAGCTCTTTAATTATCTCTTTCAGAAATTATTGTTGATCTCCTTCAACAAAGGATGTTTATGGTGGTAGCCCTTCACACAGGTCGCAACTCAAGTCTCTATGTAGGTCGTGTAGTTCACAATACACACTTCAGTCTCTCGCAATGATTTGCTCACATCCTCTCTGGACACAGGCATCCCTCTCTTCACATGTGGTCTGGCAGTCTTAAGCATCAACATACACTCTACAACACAATGGATTTCTCCTTAGTGCACAACGATTACACCAGATCGTTGCTCCACGCACCATATCGCTTAAAACACATGCATATCTACCTCTTAGAATACTCCATGCATCAATGAAAACTCGAACCAAAACTCCGCGCTCTATTGACAAAATAATTGCAAGAAGAACTCTCCACGCTCACATTGACAAGCCAAACTACTTGAACCACAACTCGCAAGTGGAGAAAAAACTCTCCCAAAAAATCTTCTCTAATGTCTCATGCACTGCCATGCATGACAGGTCACATGCCCATTCTTCCAAGCTCTAATACCAAATTAAAACACAAAATTATGATCAAAAGGATCACACACTTCAAATGAGATAGTGCTCACAAATCAAACTTAATTCACCAGGAGAATTTCATTACATTTATAGCTTAAAAGATCAACAATAAGATTAGATCAAACTCCTAAGATTGTGGATCTCAAACCACCCACAAACTAAATCTAAACTCACGTAAAAAAAACTCACAAACAAAGCTTTAACAACATTCTAAATTCACAATTATTCTAGAAGTTTCGAAAAACAAGTACTTTTAAAAAAAGTTATTTTTAATTTTAGAGGGGTTGTGCAAAGGTACCTCGTCTCCAAAAACTTTAACTCTAAGATCACAAATTTTAAAAACTAAGTTAATGACATAAATTAGAAAAAAAATTATAAACTAGCATTTTTTAAAAAATGACATGGCAGCAAGTATTAGGTTAGGGTAATTTAAAGTTTCAAAATCTCCATGTTATGAGACTTAGATGTTTGCATAAGTATTTAAGTTGATTGTTGACATGACATGAGTTCTATCTTCAAATTTAGGGGAGGTGTGGAAAGGTAGGTCCTCTCCTACTTCTATCCAAAAAAATTATATCTAAGTTAAACAAAATTTAAAAACTAGATTTAAATTTAAATATAAGCCTTTAAATAAATGACATGGGAGCAATTCACAAGATGTGATATAAAAACCATTATCATTGTTTTATTTTATTTTATTTAAAAATTATATCTAAGTTAAACAAAATTTAAAAACTAGATTTAAATTTAAATCTAATCCTTTAAATAAATGACATGGGAGCAATTCACACGCTGTGATATAAAAAACATTATCATTGTTTTATTTTATTTAAAAGTAAAGGACATAGTAACCATTTATACAAGATATGATTTATAAATTACTATTGATTAAAATATATATATATATATATATATATATATATATATATATATATATATATATATATAAAAGATGTTTAAATGTTTTATATTTTGGATTTTTTGGGATATTTTTTTATTTATTTTATTCAAAATTTAGTTAAGAATTGTTGAATGAATTTGAGTTATTGAGTCTATACAATTTGAGTGTTTTAGAGGTTTTTCAAGGTATTAAATTTATTTATGCATTCAAAATACATTTTAAATAAAAAAAAATTATGATTTCAACAACAATTGTATAACTAAATTCAATGATAATTGTCAAAATTATCGAGAACATAAAAGATTTAAACCACACCATAAAATAATATAACTACAACCACCATTTTCCATTCAAAAACTTAATTCTATACACAAGATGCAATATAAAAACCAGTATCACATATCACTCATAATACCACCATTCATAAATCTTAGAGCATTGTTAAAATGTCTCATTGCCATAGTCTAAACATTCTACTAAATGATTCTTATCAGGGTATATTTTCTGGGGATATTTGTGGGATTGAAATGACTCTTCTCCAACAATATTTTCAGTTAAAATGGGAAGAATTAATTCACACAATACAAAACGTTTTTCATTGCTTAACAAACAAATAGAGGTTACATATATAGCATGCAGATCACTGACTTAAGTGGATCTGATTAGCTAATAATAGTAAACCTAGAAACTCACAGTTACAACAGT